>SZYD01001212.1:0-49314 GCA_009363875.1 Mikania micrantha | reverse complement strand
ACTAAAGGAACGAATAGTTGTGTTAGGATAGGGACACGTCGGATATCATGTGTAATGTTGAATATTTATTATTCAATTTTTTTCATGGTACTGATTCGAGTATTCTGTTTATACAGCGATGGCAGACCAAGGGAGAGATACATCTATCAGCGGTTTCCTTACGTGATACTAGACATACACCGAGCTCGAGTTCGGGGTCCTGACTCCGATCCATCGGAGGCATCTGCAGCTGCTTCTCAGGCTGATATACCATTGCCACAGAACCACCAGCACCAGTACCGCACCGTACCAGTACCCGACCAGCACCTATGCCATCTCCACCGAGAGCCCCAGCGTGGGATGGAACTCAGACGGATGCGAGGTCAAGCTTGCAAGACGACAGGTCTTCCTCCTAGACGTCAGATGGCGCTAGAGATGAGCCCGACACCATACACGAGGTAGGAGAGTCTTCACAGCAGGCGGAGTTTAGGGCGCAGCGTCTTCGCCAGGTGACTCTAGATCTTCAGGGGACTCGACTAGAGTTACAGGAGTCTCGTGCTGCTACTGTGGAGGACACACGTACTACCGTGTTTGGGGATACTCACCTCCCATTTGATGTTAAGGAGCAGTGAACGCACTGGATGCTGCACGCAAGTTTTGGCGGGCTATGATCGAGGAAAGGATGAGGAGAACAGTGATTCATGTGATGATAGCTGCATTTTGGCAGCGAGTGATGGTAATGAGAGGAGTGGTGATGGGAGCATTCGAGATGATGAGCCTAGAGGCTAGGCTACTATGTGTGGCTATAGTGTTGGTCATTATAGCTATGGTGTTGGATGGTTGTGGTATTTCATGCGGTGAGGAGTGATTGAGGACTGAGCAGTTGTGATCTTATTATACATATCATGTGACATAGGTTGATCAGTAGTTGTGAGTACGGGATATTTTGGGTGTATACAGATCCCGAGTTTGTGAAATGTAGGGTATGATTGTTGTTGGTTTGGGGTATCATGACTGTTGGTTGTATCAAAACTTTTATGTATAAAACTATGGTAATGCTAATAAACTGGTTGTGTTGTGTATTTATCTGTGTAATGAGTGATGGGTGTGTTGTGTATGACTTGTGTGTTAATATCAAAGTCCCTCGTGGCAACAATCAAAGTCCTCGTGGCAACATATCAAGTCCCTCGTGGCAACATATCAAAGTCACTCGTGGCAACATATCAAAGTCCCTTGTGGCAACATATCAAAGTCCCTCGTGGCAACATATCAAAGTCCCTTGTGGCATCATATCAAAGCCCTGTGTGGCAACCTTTCAATTGTCTGTGTGACAACCTTTCAATTGTCTGTGTGACAACGTTTCAATTGTCTGTGTGACAACATTTCAAAGTCCTGTGTGGCAACGTTTCAAGGTCCTGAGTGATCATATACCAAAAACATGGTTAATAACATATCTAAGTCGCAGTACTGTGAGCTGTAAAATATTTTAACATGTTTTTGAATTAACAGGACTGAGTATGACTACAAATACCTTATGATTTGTGTGTATGGACTAAATTCATGTAGTTATACTGTATTCTTTATAATCACATTTCAATAAAAATTTTCAGTGTGACTGAATATGATTGAAATTATGTGATGGAACGGTTAATATTTTTAATGTTCTTAAACTGACCTGAGTTTGTCTGCTTGTTAGCAGAATAATGGCTCCCAAACGAGGTCGACCGGCTAAGAAATCTATCAAGAACATTACTAACCCGGAGCCGAATCAAGTTCCACCAGTAGATACTGAATCAAATCCAAATCCATAGGTGAATTTGGAAACAAATACTGTTCCACCCGTGAACCTGGGAGTAAACCTGTTCCACACCTGGGTGCAGGTGGATCCGAATCAAACGAAGCAATGATAGCACGGATTGTGCGAGAACAACTATCTGCTTGTGGTGTTTTGATACCACATCAACCTCATATTACTTCGGGTTCAGGTGGGGACCACAATCACGGCAAACGTAATGCTACTGATGGCGACGCGGAAACTCATAGAACCACTGGCACAACTACAACTACTCCTGATCCACCACGACAGGGATGTACTTATAAGTATTTTGCTTCTTTAATCCTCCTAATCCTCCTACTTTCGCTGGTACTGAAGGAGCGGCTGGATTGCTAAGGTGGATCGAGGAAATGGAAACAAACTTAAAATCAGCCAGTGTTTAGAGGAGCATAAGATGTCTTATGCTGCCTGTTCTTTTAAAGAATCAGCTTTGACCTGGTGGAATACCCATGCAAAAACATTGGGCTCAGCTACAATCGACTCAATGGGCTGGAACGAATTTAAAACTCTGATTAGATCAGAGTACTGCCCACTCACTGAGATTCAAAAGCTCCAGGAGGAATTCTGGAATCATTCAATGATCAGGGCTGATTGCTTAGCGTACACTCATCGTTTCCATGAACTTACTTGTTACTTCCCGATATGTTTCCTACAGAGGCAGCATTGATCGAGAAGTACATTAAGGGTTTGATTCCCCAGATTCGGGGAATGGTGACTGCAGCTGAACCCACAACCCTCAAACGTGCAATTCTGTTAACCACTAAGCTTACCGATGAGGCGGTAAAGAGTGGTACGTTGGTAACAAAAACTCAGACGGCCGTGGGCCGTAGTGATGCCGGTACCTCTAATGTTCCAAAGGTACCAAACGAAAGTGGTTTGGCAAAACAAAGGCGAGAGCTCCAGCTGAAATCAACCAGAGCAAGGCAACTATGAAAAATTTTGGTGCTGTTATTTCTGAAAAGAAAGGTTACACTGGACAGGCACCCAAATGTACTCGGTGTTCATTTCATCATACTGGACCATGTCCTACTTGTGCCAACTGTAATAGAGTTGGGCACTACACCAAGTATTGCAACTTGCCTGCTCGCCAACCGAATCAAGCACCCCGACAAACACTCAAATGTATCGGTCATGCTACAAATGCGGGAGTCCTGATCACTTGATCAGAAACTGTCCAAACAATAATAACACTAATCCGGGAAATGAAGCTAGAGGTAGAGCTTTCCAGATTGGTGCGACCGAGGCAAGACATGATGCAAATATTGTCACTGATACGTTTCTTCTTAATAATCTATACGCATCAGTTCTGTTTGATACAGGAGCAGATAAGAGCTTTATCTCTCCTGAATTTGCATCATTAATTTCATTGCCTACGGTAGACCTAGAAACTCCTTATGTTATTGAACTTGCTAATGGCAAGTTAATCAAAACTAACAGTGTTATTCAAGGATGTTCCTTGAATATGAATGATCATCTTTTCAATATCAATTTACTTCCTATTGAGCTTGGAAGCTTTGATGTTGTTGTCGGTATGGACTGCCTTTTTGATAACCAAGCGGAAGTTGTGTGTCAAAACAAGATGATCCGTATTCCATTACCTAACGGTAATACACTGATAGTTCAAGGAGAACGAGCTGGTTGAAAACTTGGTATTATATCTAGTATGCGAGCTCAGAAATTCTTAAGGAAAGGCTGTTATGCTTTTCTGGCACATGTGACTGAGCACAATTCTTCACCCAAACAAATCATAGACATCCCAGTAGTCAAAGATTTTCCTGAAGTATTTCCTGAGGATATCTCAGGATTACCCCCAGTAAGACAAGTTGAATTTTGAATTGATCTGATTCCAGGTGCAGCCCCTGTAGCTAAAGCTCCTTATTGTATAGCACCTTCAGAAATGCAAGAACTGTCAGGTCAATTGCAAGAACTGTTAGACAAGGGTTTTATTAGACCTAGTTTCTCACCCTGGGGAGCACCAATTCTTTTTGTGAAAAAGAAAGATGGTTCATTCAGGATGTGTATTGACTACCGGGAGCTCAATAAACTAACAATCAAAAACCGTTATCCATTGCCACGTAAAGATGATCTGTTCGATCAACTTCAAGGCGCTACTTACTTTTCAAAAATTGATTTAAGATCCGGATATCATCAATTACGAGTGCACGAAGATGATGTTCCTAAAACTGCATTCCGAACTCGGTATGGGCATTATGAATTTCTAGTAATGCCGTTTGGATTAACACATGCACCAGCAGTTTTCATGGATCTGATAAATCGAGTATGTAGACCTTATCTGGATAAATTTGTGATTGTGTTTATTGATGATATTCTCATTTATTCTCGAAACCAACAAGAACATGCTCAACACTTGAAATTAATCTAGAACTTTTGGCACGTGAAAAATTATATGCAAAGTTCTCCAAGTGTGAGTTCTGGTTACGAGAAGTTCAATTTCTTGGTCATGTAGTGAATCAAAACGGTATTCAAGTGGATCCCAGTAAGATTCAAGCGGTGAAACAGTGGGAGACTCCACGAACCCCGACTGAAATACGTCAATTTTTGGGTTTGGTAGGTTATTATCGCCGGTTTATCAAGAACTTTTCAAAGATAGCCTTGCCACTGACCACATTGACACAGAAAAATCAACCGTTTATATGGGATTCTCAACAGGAGGAGGCGTTCCAACTGTTGAAACACAAACTCTGCAATGCACCTATCTTGACATTACCGGAAGGTACTGATAATTTCACAGTATACTGTGATGCTTCTCGTCAAGGTCTTGGGTGTGTTTTAATGCAGAAGGATAAGGTAATTGCTTACGCTTCTCGACAACTGAAAGTACACGAGAAGAACTATACCACACATGATCTAGAACTTGGTGCAGTGGTGTTTGCACTCAAGATCTGGAGACATTATCTATACGGAACCAAGTGTATGATATACACTGATCACAAAAGTCTCCAACATATTCTAGATCAGAAAATGCTGAATATGCGACAAAGGCGTTGGGTTGAACTATTGAACGATTACGACTGTGAGATTCGTTATCACCCAGGCAAAGCAAATGTCGTAGCTGATGCTTTAAGTCGCAAGGAACGAGTCAAGCCTTTACGTGTGAAAGCGTTAGGTATGACTATTCAAACCAGTCTGATTCCTCAGATCAAAGAAGCTCAGCAACAAGCTTTACAAGCAACAAACTATTCTGCTGAGGGACTGAGAGGATTAGACAAGAAACTCGAAACGAAAGCTGATGGAGTTTTGTATTTCAAAAACCGAATGTGGATTCCTTTCTGCGGTAACTCTAGAACAATTATCTTGGATGAGGCGCACAAATCCAGGTATTCTATTCATCCAGGTGCTGATAAAATGTATAAAAATCTCAAGGACTTTTACTGGTGGCCTGGAATGAAGAAACACATAGCTGAATACGTGGATCAATGTCTAACATGTCTCAAAGTTAAGGCTGAACATCAACGACCTTCTGGGTTATTACAACAACCTGAGATTCCCATGTGGAAATGGGATCAGATCTCTATGGATTTCATCACTAAATTACCCAGAACATCACGTAATCACGACTCTGTATGGGTTATCGTTGATCGCCTTACTAAATCTGCGCATTTCTTACCCATCCGAGAGGATTATTTTATGGATCGACTCGCTAAACTCTATGTTAATGAAATTGTATCTCGACATGGAGTACCGATCTCTATCATTTCTGACAGAGATAGTCGATTTATGTCACGATTTTGGCAAACTCTTCAGAATGCTCTGGGCACGCAAATCAATATGAGCACAGCTTATCATCCACAAACCGACGGGCAAACTGAACGAACAAATCAAACTCTTGAAGACATGCTCAGAAGCTGTGTGATTGATTTTGGAGGTAGCTGGGATATTCATCTTCCACTTGTTGAATTTTCATACAATAACAGCTACCATACTAGTATTCAATGCGCTCCATTTGAAGCACTTTATGGACGCAAGTGTAGATCACCTATCTGTTGGTCAGAGGTCGGTGAAAGTCAAATCATAGGCCCAAAATTCATTCAGGAAACAACTGATAAGATCGCACTCATACAGGAACGAATTAAAGCTGCTCGCGATCGTCAAAAGAGTTATGCTGATAATCGTCGTAGACCGTTAGAATTCCAAGTAGGTGATCGGGTTATGTTGAAAGTATCACCCTGGAAAGGCATTTTCAGATTCGGAAAGAGAGGTAAACTTTCGCCAAGATTTGTAGGGCCATTCAAAATTCTTGAACAAATTGGATCAGTAGCCTACAGACTTGAGTTACCACCTGAACTTAGTAACATTCACGATGTTTTTCATGTATCCAATCTGAAGAAGTGCCTCACTGATGAATCATTGATCGTACCTCTAGAAGAGATTCATATTGATGAAAAACTTCAGTTCAGTGAAGAACCACTAGAGGTAATGGATCGAGAAATGAAAGTGCTGAAACGTAGTCGCATACAATCGTTAAAGTATGATGGAACTCGCAACGTGGACCAGAATATACGTGGGAACGTGAAGATCAGATGAAGCAGAAATACCCACACCTATTCACATGATCAATTGTTATCAAGTAAGTTTTCACTAAATTTCGGGACGAAATTTCTCTAACAGGAGGAGACTATGACAGTTGCATACGAGAATTACGTCATCAATGACGTGAGCACATTTGATCGTTCTAGAAATCCACGTTGATTTAACAATCGTGATTATTACAGGTTGATAGTAGGTGAGAAATGATGAACGTAGGCGAAAACCGTGCTCAAAACGGAGTCCTGGATTGCCCGAAATTGAAAAACGAAGAAAAATTTCTAAGTATTGGTCGAATATGCTCGTCGCGGTACGCGGAGGTGGGCTTGAGGGTCCTCCGCGGTACGCGATGAATGTAAATATCTGAAAAATCCCGAAAAGCTTCGCGGTACGCGAAGCCCAAATTGGCCTCCCGCCGCGGTACGCGACGGGTGTGGCGGTGAAATGATCTGATCTTTTTATCAGATTTCATGCAGATCGTCAATTTTTATTTCTTTCTCGAACTCTTTCGAACCAGAAGCATAGCAGACGACCTTTTAAGCATCAAAACACCAATTTCAAGCCAACAGAAGCTGTGGATCATACCAGGAATCATCTCTACAAGATCTGATCGTTGTTTTGAAGCCAGATATCCGTCAGATTAGGTAATGATCCGTTTAAACCTTCTGGTTTGGTTTTGATTGATTAGATCTTGATTTTGAACGTAATGGAATAGTTAGGATTGTTGATTATTGCCTAGATGATGGCTAGGATTGATTATTAACAAAGAACACGAAGTTTTAACGGTTAAATCCTTGTTTTGATCCGTTATAATGCCCGGTTTGCATGAAACCATACCCATGATTATAATGGTTTAATCCATTTGATTATAACAATGTAGGTGATTAGTTGGGTTAATCCTTGAAATGCAAGGTTAAATCCAAGTGTTTCAAACTAATCACAACCATTAACATACTCATTGGAACGATTATCTGATGTTTATGATAACAGTCATATTAGTATGTTAAACATGGTTATTACACCTATTCTGATGCTACATTGTGATATTTCATGATAATTGGGTAATCAATAACAAGGATTGATCATTCCTAAGCCATTAAATTATCTAGAAACTGTTACAGTATCATAATCAACAGCATTAACTATTTGGTTAATCTGGGATTATTCTGATTAATCAAGAGTGTCATCAACTTAGTATTAGAAATCTAATGCAATGTAGGTTCCTACATTATCATACATTGTATGATATAACATTAAATTAATTAATTACATAATTAGTATCGAGTTGATGATTTACTAAGCAATGTCTTTGACATTGAACGTTCAGAAAGATCTAATCAGTAAACTAAAACATAAATAACTTATTAAATATAACTAAATGCAGAATCATCTCTGTACTATCAGTTTGGTGATACTCTGCTATACCTATACTATCAGGTGAGTCTCGTACAACCCCTTTTCTTTTTACTGTCTTACAAACATCGGGGTAACTCTGCAAACTGTTTTCTCAACATATGATATGCATCACTGATATCTGTGTGATTTCATGTGACTTTTGTGTGATTTCATGGAATTTTGTCGTTAGTAACTCTATCACAGTATCAAAAGTCCTCATCTCTTGAACTGTATCTAGTGAACCCATGGCCGAACAGGAATCATTGATAGTACTATTGGCTGACAACCCATTCGCTGGGAGGATTGCATCTCCCCTTGTGTGAATGTTTGGCACCTGTTTCCATAACAACTTTCTTAATGTTAGTGATAGACATTAAGATCATGAGGCACTAAGATATTTACCGACGGGTAGTATCTTCATGAACGTACAACTGTCCGAAAGGAACTAGATACGGGTCCCATGGTCATCCGTTACTGAACTTTTGAGAACGTGCTTATCATATCATATTGTTTTAAATAAACCGTCGAACTCACCAGCTTTGTGCTGACGTTTTAAATTCAACATTTTTGCAGGGCAACAGTGACAACACGGTGAGGATGCACATCACACTCTTGTAATTAAGGGATATTAGATTGTGTACTAAACTAAACTGTAATGTTGATGTATTTACGAAACCCTTGTAATATATTTATTTTAAGTGAATCTGTGTGCTGTGATATCGGTTCAAGTAAGTCACACCTCTTCTATGAGACATCACCAGTATGCTTCCGCAACCATATCAGAGTGACGAATGACATCATCTCAGGTGACGAGAGGTAGGGGTGTGACAATAATGTCCTACTTGCGTGTTAAGATCAATATGGCACATAAACGAATTAAACATAACAAACGTGTCACCAACAATTCGTCGAGTCAATACAAGTCAAAACACAAATACTCGGTTGAGCACACCGACACTTGGAGTTGTATGGGATACAACACACCACATAAACACATACTCATGACCTATATGATCATAGGTGACCACTAGCAGGTGCTAGAACATGCGATTCACACATACAAACAGGAACTACACTATCAGGTGAGTTCACGGCCCCTTTTACTATCTTCTACCTTTGGGGCCATTTTGGATACATATGGACATGCTTTATCACTATATATATATATATGTGTATGTGTGTGGCACACATCACAACAAAGTACTCACAAACACAACTCGGACCGTTAGTAGCGCGGGGCGCATAGCATGGTAATCTTGAATAGTACTATTTGGGTCTGACAAACCCTCTGTTGCGCGCTTGGGAGGCCATCCTAACTGAGAGTCAGAAGAGAGCAAAATTGACCAAACACATTTGCCTTTGTCTTGTGTGATGGACATGGCGGGAAGCATGCAGTCAGCTTTGGTTTCGAACTCACATATAATATAACTTTATTGACTAGCTATCAATCGATATTGCATTGTAATGATATGTAGTCCTGCATCATTTACTTTAAACATTTAATGTTTACTACTTATGTAAAACATGTGCTCTCACCAACCATTGTGTTGATCTTTTACTCGCATGTTTTCTCACGTAACTAAGGCATGCACACATGACTAGGATGCTAGAACGAGGTCACATGTATCTACTAAGTGCCTTAGGCTATTGAAAACAATCTAGCTGTTTTGGTTTTGTAATGTAATGTTAAACAATTTAAACCGCTTCTGCAACTTTTGATTTTAAATGTTTGTTAACATTTTACTTAGCTTCCGCAACTCTGATTTACAAAACTGTATTATCCAAGTTATTGGATATACGTAAACAACCAGACATATAGGTATCGCAAGCGTCAGGGGTCGAAACGTGGGGTGTGACAGATTGGTATCAGAGCCCTCGGTTACTACGAATTAGGTTTGCATTAGTGAACTTAGTCTATAACCATTAGTCTCCACACACACGCATCGTATCTTGTAATGTCATTACTTGCATACATGATCGTACATATACTTATTATGCGTGTCACACCCCCAATATCTGTCACACCCCCAATTTCCAACTAATGGAATCATACCGTTTGGGAACGTGACAAACCAGGATCTCAGATCATTAGACATAGCGAAGACCTCTATATGAATTTCAAAACATACTTTGGTCTTTAAAACATAACATCAGAGTTTTCAAAAGTTGCGGAAGCGTTTAAAAACCAGTAACAGTTGTAATATGAAAATTACAAAACAAAATACTCAAATGTTCAAATTCAAATATCCAAAATGTTTAAAATGCATATGACTCTATCTCCTAGTCCATGCCAGCTTTAATGCGCGCCTTAGCGTCCTGAGAAAACATGTAAATCAAGTCAACACAAAGGTTGGTGCATAACACAGGTTTTAAGTATTCACAATGTTCAAAACAACAGTTTGAATATCAAGTTGTAGATAACATAATCACACATGCACAGTCATGATAGCTAGTCATATAAACTATTTACATAAGTGGTCGACACCGAAGCTGACGAATTGCCATGCTATAGCATGTTTTTGCCTTGCCACTATTGTCTAGCACAACAATAGTAAAATATGTTTGGTCAGTCAAACACCTGCGTAGATCCCATCTACCAGGTGAGGTTTGTCAAACCTAATAGATCTATTTCCAACAACCACGGTTTGCTCTACGGCAAACTAAACGGTTCGAGGTGTGTAAGGACTTTCAATTGCTATGTTGTCACATAATGTAAACAGATAACTCATGCAAGTGATATGTATCTAGAAAGAGTTTGTTGCACATGTTTTCTCCCCCAAAACAGTTTAAAATAAGAAAGAGGCCGTGTACGCACCTTTGATTTTAGCAGAATGATCAAATACTTGTGAACTTGCGTAGAAATCCTCTACGAAGAATCTGTGGTTTAAACAATAACCTAAAGTTATTCGGAATGTCGTTTGTGCTTGAAATTACATACGTGTTAACACACGTATGCTAAAGTGTTGGAAATGTGTATACGTAAATACGCGTGTTTTTTTGAAATCGTTTAAATAAAATCCTATAAGATTTTATTTAATTAAACGTAGTAATACGCGATTTCGTTTTCGAATTAAAATATGAATTTTACTATTTCAAGGTGTTCGTATTCCCGTTACGGTTCCAACGCAACTTGAACGGGTTAAATCGGAGTTCGTATGTGAAAGGTATTTCAAAAAATACCAAAAATGGTATTTTTCCAAAAACCCGGCCACCCCTGGCTCGAACCCGCGACCCTTCACACGCAACACACACACTACCATCTTCGCCCGCTAGGGTTTCGCACTAAGCTTCTCAAATCAATTCTTTTAATCACTCCTTAGCCGGTTCCCCCTTATTTAACCTTAGTCGACTTCATCACACCCAATTGACCCACAATTCGAACCCCATTGATCCTAGAACCACAGGGCTATGATTCCTGTGATCAAATCGAATCTACAGGTTGTTTTAATTTGAATAACACATCCAATTGGTTCAAAAACCTCTAACCGGTTTCCTCTTAAAAAACTAAAACTCGAATACTAACAATTCGTTATAGTTTGCTGAAATTAACATGCCAACTAGCATAACTGAAGTCTTCTGAAACTTACTATGTAAAGTAATTTGATTATCAAACTTATTCGAACCGAAACCCCCAAAACCTCTTTGCATCATAAACCCTAGAATCGAACTTCATCAATTCGTAGTTCCATGATAAAATTGACTTAGCAGTAACCTTAATCGGTCCTCTCTGAAACTACCTACATACTTTAATTTTATTTTTAAACTCTTTAAGATCAAAACCCCCAAAACAACTTTGATATGAACCCTAATTACTTGAACTCTAACAAATCGATGTTATCAGTTGAAATTGATTTAGGATAAACCTTAGTCGGCCATGTTAGAAGGTTTTGCAGTGATTACTTACTTGATTTGATGCTCAATTGAACGAAATCAAATTCTAGGTTGTTCTTCGGCCACCCTTCGATCGACTTCGACTGTCTGCTGCTTCTTGAATCAAATTGATTTGCTTCACCAGTTCTAAATGTGCTGAATAAGATCTCCCTAAGTTCAATTGTGAAGAATAATGTCGAATTATATGGTTTTGATTGTGATACCTTACGGTTTCAACTCTTTGGTACCCCTTGAGTTAAATTCGACATGATTAGGCTATAATAACCGATATTCAATGATGATAATCATCAATAGGATGATTAAAGACATTTAAATGATCAGTTACAACACAACTTGTGATAATTTCGAATTCCCCTTATTATTTAGAACGAATTTTGTCTTTTAAATGTCAAAATTGCTTATCCAACCTTTTTACAAATCAAATTCTTGTAAACTAATTACCTTATAACAGTTTTATATACATTTTAACCCTTATAACTTATTCTAGATCAATAACTTAACATTTCGATTAACAAAATTGAGCCGAAAATCTCGAATTGTCACTAATTTGGTCCTTTAACTCATTGTTGGGCTAAATTAACCCAATTGGGCTTCTCAATTACAATTGGGCCTATCCTAAACTCATTGGGCCTATCTTAGCCTTATTGGGCCTACCTTGGGCCTACTTTGGCCTTGTTTGGCCTACTTGGGCCTTAGTGGGCCTTCCTTGTTTTCCTTGAGCCTAAATTGACCTTATTGGGCCTACTAGGCTTTGTTGGACCTTCATAGACTTCATTGGGCCTAATTTGTCCCGTTGGGCCTGTGATCTCACTCTCTTCAGTTAACAAGGTTAATCTGAAAAGCCGGATTGTCACATCATCCCCTTGTTGAAGGAATTTTCGTCCCGAAAATTAGTAAGTGTTAGGAGTAGTTAGGAAACTACTTACGAGTTTAAATCGTATGTGTTAGTGTGATTTGATCATTCTGTGTGCTTGTGTGTACTTACACACATAGTCTAATGCTTGCAACATCACAACTCAATGTGATCGTTCTTTCTGTGACTGTTTGCGTGTACACTAGTTAGTTCACCTAACTGTGACTGTTTGTGTTTGATCATACTGTGTTGTGTAACCTCACAACTGTGACTGTTTGTACTATGCAACCCCGCACATAGCAAAATGTATGTAGCTAATCATGCATGTACTACCATAACATGTAACATATGAAATATAGCACATAAAATGTATAAAATGTAACACAAATGTTTATAACAAAACCAATTGAATAAAGTGTTTGTGCTTACAGTTTGAAATTTGCAGAGTTGATGTGTGGAGCATCACGTCATCCCCTTGTTGAAGGAAATTTCGTCCCGAAATTTAACGTGCGCTCTCAGTGTTAGCAGTAACTGTTTTGAATAGATGAGGGTACTTCTTCATCATTTGGTCTTCCCGTTCCCATGTGAATTCAGGATCACGTCTTGAATTCCATCTGACTTTGACTATCGGAATCTTGCTTTGCTTAAGTTGTTTGACCTCTCGGTCCATGATTTCTGCTGGTTCTTCAATAAATCGTAACTGTTCATCTACTTGTATTTCTTCCAACAGTACAATCAATGTCTCGTCAGAAAGACATTTCTTTAAGTTCGATACATGAAAAACATCATGAACTCCACTGAGTTCATCCGGTAGTTTGAGTTGATATGCAACCGGACCAATCCTTTTCAAGATCTCAAAAGGTCCTACGTAACGTGGACTAAGCTTTCCGCGCTTGCCAAATCGTATCACACCTTTCCAAGGTGATACCTTTAGAAGAACTCGATCTCCTACTTGAAATTCCAACGGCTTACGACGTTTGTCCGCATAACTCTTCTGTCGATCCCGAGCCGCTGCCATACGGTTCCGGATTTGAACTATCTTCTCTGTCGTCTCGTGCACCAGTTCAGGACCTGTTATCTGACTGTCACCAATTTCAGCCCAGCAAACTGGTGAACGACATTTGCGACCATACAAAGCTTCAAACGGTGCTGCTTGAATACTTGTATGATAACTATTGTTGTAAGAGAATTCCACTAACGGTAAGTGATTCTCCCAGCTATCACCAAAATCAATTACACAAGCTCGTAACATATCCTCGAGCGTTTGAATCGTACGTTCACTTTGACCGTCAGTCTGTGGATGATAGGCGGTACTCATATCTAAGCGAGTCCCCAATGACCTATGAAGAGATTTCCAAAAGTTGGAAGTAAATCGGGCATCCCGATCTGATATGATAGAGATTGGCACGCCATGTCGTGCTACCACTTCCTTGATATAAATGCGAGTCAGTTTCTCCATCTTATCAGTTTCCTTAATTGCTAAGGAGTGTGCAGATTTCGTTAATCGATCGACGATTACCCATATCGTATCACAACCACTCGGCGTACGAGGTAACTTAGTAATGAAATCCATCGAAATCTGTTCCCACTTCCACATCGGTATCTCTGGTTGTTGCAGTAAACCAGATGGCTTCTGATATTCAACTTTGACTTTCGAACAAGTCAAACATTTGCTAACGTACTTAGCAATATCAGCTTTCATGTGAGGCCACCAATACAGTGCCTTCAAGTCATGATACATCTTGTCTGATCCCGGATGGACTGAATATCTGGACTTGTGTGCTTCATCCATCATGAGTTCCCTTAAACCTCCATACAAAGGTATCCACAGTCGATCTATAAAATAACGAATTCCATCAGACTTGACATCCAACTGTGTTTCCATTCCTCGTAGAGATTCCTGTACCAAGTTTTTCTGTTTTCAAGGCCTC
Organism: Mikania micrantha; assembly: GCA_009363875.1. NCBI lineage: Eukaryota > Viridiplantae > Streptophyta > Magnoliopsida > Asterales > Asteraceae > Mikania > Mikania micrantha. The sequence continues at coordinate 34,886 of SZYD01001212.1, read as the reverse complement.
GATCTGAGCACTGCGTACCTTGTCAGGTAAGTCAGTATGTATTGTCATCATAAGTGCATGAACTCGTCTTGTTCCTGTTGTGTCTTTTCTGCTTAGAGCGTCAGCTACTACATTAGCTTTTCCCGGGTGATATTTAATCGCGCATTCGTAGTCGTTCAACAACTGAACCCATCGTCGTTGTCTCATATTAAGCTCCTTCTGATCAAAGATATGTTGCAAACTCTTATGATCAGTATAAATCGTACACTTAGTTCCATACAAGTAATGCCTCCAAATCTTCAAAGCAAAAACCACTGCTCCTAACTCAAAGTCATGAGTAGTGTAATTCTTTTCATGTGTTCGTAGTTGCCTGGAAGCATAAGCAATCACTTTATCACGTTGCATCAACACACATCCCAAACCTTGTGCAGACGCATCACAATACACCACAAAGTCTTCCGTCCCTTCTGGTAAGGGCAAAATCGGTGCGCTGCAGAGTTTTTGTTTCAATAACTGGAACGCAGTTTCCTGTTTATCCGTCCAGTTATACTTCGTTCCCTTATGCGTAAGAGCTGTAAGTGGTTGAGCGATCTTTGAGAAACCTTCAATGAATCTTCGATAATATCCCGCCAAACCAAGGAATTGTCGTACCTCGGTAGGAGTCTTTTGGTGCTTCCCAATTCTTAATCGCTACAATCTTCGCTGGATCAACATGTATACCCTTTTCATTAACTATATGACCCAGAAATTGTACTTCACGCATCCAGAAATCACATTTCGAGAACTTAGCGTACAATTGTTCTTGTTTCAATAGCTCTAGCAGTAATCGAAGATGTTCAGCGTGTTCCTCCTCAGATTGTGAATAGATGAGAATGTCATCAATGAAAACAATGACAAACTTATCAAGATAAGGTTTACAAACACGATTCATGAGATCCATGAATACAGCTGGAGCGTTTGTCAACCCAAATGGCATGACCAAAACTCGTAATGGCCATAACGTGTCCTGAATGCTGTCTTCGGGATATCCTCCTCCTGAACTCTTAGTTGATGATAACCAGACCTGAGATCAATCTTCGAGTAGTAACTCGAACCTTGCAACTGATCGAACAGATCGTCAATTCTGGGTAACGGATACCGGTTCTTGATAGTAACCTGTTCAATTCCCGGTAATCGATACACATACGGAAAGTTCCGTCCTTCTTCTTTACAAACAAAACTGGAGCTCCCCACGGTGAAAAACTAGGTCGTATGAAACCCTTATCCAACAACTCTTGCAATTGTGTGGATAACTCTTGCATCTCTGACGGTGCAAGTCGATAAGGCGCCCTAGCTATCGGTGCTGCGTCTGGTGTAAGGTCGATTTGAAATTCCACCTGTCTGATAGGCGGTAATCCCGGCAAGTCTTCTGGAAATACCTCCGGAAATTCACAAACTACAGGTATATCTTCAATCTTCTTCTCAGCTACCGGCTTTTCAGTTATAAGTGCTATAACTGCCGTATGACCTTTCCGCAGACATTTGTGTGCTTTCATACAAGATATGAGACGCAGTGGTGTACTGCTCTTCTCGCCTTGTACATACAATGTCTCTCCCTGCGGAAGAGGTATGCGAACAATCTTTTCATGGCATACGATTTCAGCCTGGTTTTTGGACAACCAGTCCATGCCAATGACTACATCAAAACTACCTAAAGTAATAGGCATAAGATCAATTTCCAATGTCTGACCCATCAAATCAAGCATACATCCCTTAAAGATTTGTTCGACTACTATTAACTTACCATCAGCTAATTCCACAGTGTATGGGCTATCTAAGGCAGTAGGACTAACATTTAGCAACTTAGCAAGTGAACTAGATACAAAACTCCGATCGGCACCAGTGTCAAATAACATAGAGGCATAGTGATTATTTAAGAGGAACGTACCCGTAACGATGTTGGGATCCTCCCGTGCCTGACGTCCTCCAATCACAAACGCCCTGCCTCTAGCACCATTGTTGTTGTTATTATTGTTGTTGTTGGTGCCATTACCATTACCATTACCGTTGCCGTTGCCTGTTGCATTATTATTCTCCCCACTTTTCTTGAGTTGTGGGCAATCCTTCTTGAAGTGTCCCATCTTGCCACACTCATAACAACCCTTCTGTGTGTTGTTCTGGTTATTATTCTGGTTGTTGTGGTTGTTCTGTAGCTCCCCGCGACAATCCTTAGCCGCATGTCCAATCTTGCCACACCTCTGGCACTTAGCTCTCTCACATTGATTACCTGCATGATGATACCCACACCTGTTGCACTTGGGGTGTTTACCAATATAACCCCCCGATGATGATGATTGCTGACCACTGCTTGAATTATGATAAGACTTGTTTGAGTCTTGCTTTCGGTTTTGCTGATATGACTGTTGGTTGTTGCCCTTTGAGTTGTTACCTTCCCACTTTCTTTTATGATCTCCCACCTTGGTAGCAGATGTTCGTTTAGGCAGAGTCCCCTGTAATACTGCCTGATCAGTAAGCTGATGCGCTAAACGAACAGCTTGTTGAATGGTGGTGGGATTCGCTGAAGTAACCAACCCCTGAATCTGAGGCACTAGTCCTCCAATGTATCTTTCAATCCACTTACTGGCTGGAGTAGCCATGTGTGGTAGAAGTCTGGCCAGTTCATGCGACCTGGTCGTGTACTCTTCAATATTTGACCCCTCCATCTTGAGGTGCCAATATTCCTCCTCCAACTTCTGCATTTCAATGCGAGGACAATACTCCTCTTGCAGTAAAGTTTTGAAGTCATTCCATGTCAATGCATTAGCCTCTCCCAACCCCAGAGTCTGACCATTTGAGTTCCACCAAGTTAATGCTGGACCCTCCAATGTTCCCGTAGCAAATTTCACCTTGCTTTCGTCAGGGCAGTTGCACATTTCAAACACAGACTCCGCCTTTTCAATCCATCGGAGAAGTCCTATGGCCCCCTCCGACCCTTTGAAATTATGTGGCTTACAGTCCAAGAACATCTTGAACGTGCATGCCTGTGAGTTAACCAATCCTCCAGCTGGACCATGTGGTCCTGTGTTGTGTGTCTGAGCATATTGTGCGATTGCCTCAGCGACTCTGCTATTAATTAGCTCATTGAGCTCAACGACTGTCATGTGAACGTTTCCCTCAGCCATTAGTTTCCTATTTACAAGAAATGTTAGCATGCTTGCAAAGTCTAATGTAACATGTGTAAGTAAAACAACAAACACAACATATAATATAAATCAACACAACTGTTGGGAATAAATAATAGTTCTTCAATAGATAGAAATTTTGATTTGAGTACAATACTTTTGAAATCAAACATAAGTTTTCAAACTACTAATGTAGGAACACAACCCGTTCCTAATAAGTTTAAACAAACAAGAAAAGAAAAATCAATCGTCCTCAACTGTGGATTCAGGATCGGAATCAACAACTGGTGCTGGTTCCTCCCCTTCTTCCTCTTCATCCTCTTCCTCATTCTCAGAGGCCACTAAATCCTCTAAGGCTTCTATCCTGCCCTCCAAGAACTCAGCTTGGTTCTCTGAAGCTTCGAGACGATCAATCAAGTTAATCATGTCATTCCGCATATCATGAACCAGATGGGCAAGTTCCTCTTGCCTCTCATTAGCATCCCATTGTTCCTGAGAGTGTTGTGCGATCCTATCTTCTGCCTCGTACAAATCCTCGCGCAGTTTGGCGATCTCCTCAGCGTCCGTCCTTTGCCTCTTAGGCTCAGGAGCATCTAGTACTGGTGGTGGATGTGTAGAAGGTCCCTCAGCAGGGATCTGCTGAGTGCCCTCCACTGGCTCCTCCTCCGGATCCTCATCCGGGTCCTCATCTGGATCCTCCTCAGGATCCTCGTCTGGGTCCTCCTCCGGAGCCTCCTCCGGATCTGAGTCATCCATCTCATATGGTGGAGGAGATGGAATAGGTGGTGGTGGTGGTGATGATGGTGGTGCTGGAACTATCGGTGCCTCATCCTCAGAATCATCAATATAAATGTAAGGTACTGATGATGATGCCATGCCTGTTACATAATACTATATGTAAGTGCAATGCCATGGAATGTGTAAACAAGTCAATTACATAATGTCATATGTAATTTCTAAGTAATATGTGTAAACATAGGTGTCTAATGTCTAACAGTCATAGTCTAAGTCTACAAATGCAAACCTAGTTCGCTATAACCAATGTCTCTGATACCAATCTGTCACACCCCCAATATCTTTCACACCCCCAATTTCCAACTAACGGAATCATACCGTTTGGGAACGTGACAAACTAGGATCTCAGATCATTAGACATAGCGAAGACCTCTATATGAATTTCAAAACATACTTTGGTCTTTAAAACATAACATCAGAGTTTTCAAAAGTTGCGGAAGCGTTTAAAAACCAGTAACAGTTGTAATATGAAAATTACAAAACAAAATACTCAAATGTTCAAATTCAAATATCCAAAATGTTTAAAATGCATGTGACTCTATCTCCTAGTCCATGCCAGCTTTAATGCGCGCCTTAGCGTCCTGAGAAAACATGTAAATCAAGTCAACACAAAGGTTGGTGCATAACACAGGTTTTAAGTATTCACAATGTTCAAAACAACAGTTTGAATATCAAGTTGTAGATAACATAATCACACATGCACAGTCATGATAGCTAGTCATATAAACTATTTACATAAGTGGTCGACACCGAAGCTGACGAATTGCCATGCTATAGCATGTTTTTGCCTTGCCACTATTGTCTAGCACAACAATAGTAAAATGCGTTTGGTCAGTCAAACACCTGCGTAGATCCCATCTACCAGGTGAGGTTTGTCAAACCTAATAGATCTATTTCCAACTACCACGCTTTGCTCTACGGCAAACTAAACGGTTCGAGGTGTGTAAGGACTTTCAATTGCTATGTTGTCACATAATGTAAACAGATAACTCATGCAAGTGATATGTATCTAGAAAGAGTTTGTTGCACATGTTTTCTCCCCCAAAACAGTTTAAAATAAGAAAGGGGCCGTGTACGCACCTTTGATTTTAGCAGAATGATCAAATACTTGTGAACTTGCGTAGAAATCCTCTACGAAGAATCTGTGGTTTAAACAATAACCTAAAGTTATTCGGAATGTCGTTTGTGCTTGAAATTACATACGTGTTAACACACGTATGCTAAAGTGTTGGAAATGTGTATACGTAAATACGCGTGTTTTTTGAAATCGTTTAAATAAAATCCTATAAGATTTTATTTAATTAAACGTAGTTATACGCGATTTCGTTTTCGAATTAAAATATGAATTTTACTATTTCAAGGTGTTCGTATTCCCGTTACGGTTCCAACGCAACTTGAAGGGGTTAAATCGGAGTTCGTATGTGAAAGGTATTTCAAAAAAATACCAAAAATGGTATTTTTCCAAAAACCTGGCCACCCCCTGGCTCGAACCCGCGACCCTTCACACGCAACACACACACACTACCATCTTCGCCCGCTAGGGTTTCGCACTAAGCTTCTCAAATCAATTCTTTTAATCACTCCTTAGCCGGTTCCCCCTTATTTAACCTTAGTCGACTTCATCACACCCAATTGACCCACAATTCGAACCCCATTGATCCTAGAACCACAGGGCTATGATTCCTGTTATCAAATCGAATCTACAGGTTGTTTTAATTTGAATAACACATCCAATTGGTTCAAAAACCTCTAACCGGTTTCCTCTTAAAAAACTAAAACTCGAATACTAACAATTCGTTATAGTTTGCTGAAATTAACATGCCAACTAGCATAATCGAAGTCTTCTGAAACTTACTATGTAAAGTAATTTGATTATCAAACTTATTCGAACCGAAACCCCCAAAACCTCTTTACATCATAAACCCTAGAATCGAACTTCATCAATTCGTAGTTCCATGATAAAATTGACTTAGCAGTAACCTTAATCGGTCCTCTCTGAAACTACCTACATACTTTAATTTTATTTTTAAACTCTTTAAGATCAAAACCCCCAAAACAACTTTGATATGAACCCTAATTACTTGAACTCTAACAAATCGATGTTATCAGTTGAAATTGATTTAGGATAAACCTTAGTCAGCCATGTTAGAAGGTTTTGCAGTGATTACTTACTTGATTTGATGCTCAATTGAACGAAATCAAATTCTAGGTTGTTCTTCGGCCACCCTTCGATCGACTTCGACTGTCTGCTGCTTCTTGAATCAAATTGATTTGCTTCACCAGTTCTAAATGTGCCGAATAAGATCTCCCTAAGTTCAATTGTGAAGAATAATGTCGAATTATATGGTTTTGATTGTGATACCTTACGGTTTCAACTCTTTGGTACCCCTTGAGTTAAATTCGACATGATTAGGCTATAATAACCGATATTCAATGATGATAATCATCAATAGGATGATTAAAGACATTTAAATGATCAGTTACAACACAACTTGTGATAATTTCGAATTCCCCTTATTATTTAGAACGAATTTTGACTTTTAAATGTCAAAATTGCTTATCCAACCTTTTTACAAATCAAATTCTTGTAAACTAATTACCTTATAACAGTTTTATATACATTTTAACCCTTATAACTTATTCTAGATCAATAACTTAACATTTCGATTAACAAAATTGAGCCGAAAATCCCGAATTGTCACTAATTTGGTCCTTTAACTCATTGTTGGGCTAAATTAACCCAATTGGGCTTCTCAATTACAATTGGGCCTATCCTAAACTCATTGGGCCTATCTTAGCCTTATTGGGCCTACCTTGGGCCTACTTTGGCCTTGTTTGGCCTACTTGGGCCTTAGTGGGCCTTCCTTGTTTTCCTTGAGCCTAAATTGACCTTATTGGGCCTACTAGGCTTTGTTGGACCTTCATAGACTTCATTGGGCCTAATTTGTCCCGTTGGGCCTGTGATCTCACTCTCTTCAGTTAACAAGGTTAATCCGAAAAGCCGGATTGTCACAATGCACATTATAGATATGGTGTCACCATCATCACCACATACGCTCGCACACGACGAGGAGGAGCCGATCGCTCCAGCACTACCAGGATCACCCCTACCGGTGGCTGTAGAGTCACCTGGACATCATCCCCTACCATATGGGGGGAGCGAGACGGATGTAATCGAGGAGGATCCAGAGGAGGATCTTGAGGAGGATCCCGTGGAGGAGTCACCTGACCATGCATCACCCATACTACACGCCCAGGGCCTAAGAGGACACGACTTGAGTCAGACGACATTGCTCGACTGACTTGGGAAGTGAAATGGGCAAACGACAGGATCGAGTGTCTCACACAGGAGTTGAGAGATGCGAATGCTCGACACGCAGAGCTCTATAGTGTAGTTAACACGATGTATCGAGATATGACCCAGTTGACTGGATGACTTCAGGAGGCAGTGAACCGAGCTGCTATTGCTGAGGCTAGACTCGCAGAGCTAGAGGACATGGTCGTAGTCCTAGAACCAGAGGAGCCTGACTCTGAGGAGGAGGAGGAGGAACCAGTTGAGGATGCTGATTCCGAGTCCACTATCGACGATGCCTTAGATTGATTTAGCATAGACCTAGAAGGGACAGGTTGTGTCCCTGTAACTGGATATTTTGGGATTTTGGATGTTTTGGTATTAAATGAATTGTAGCCAGTACAACTTATTATATATCAAAAGCTATTATCTATTATTAAAAATTTGTGTCTATGCATATCAATACATGTTTCCTTTCTATACCGACCACACATTTTATTAGACCGTAGTAACAACCTAACGCTTATTCTTGCTATGAATATCATGGCTGGAAGACGCGGTGGACGCTGGAACGCGGGAGGACGTGAAAACATCAACCTATTGTGCAAATTACGTTAAAAGCCACGTCATCTTGTTTGAAATCCATGTTAACGGTACGATTATAAATTCATAACGATTTGAAAATACACGAGAAATCGTGAACGTGGGTGAAAATCGTGTGAAAAAATCAAGGATTTTACTCCGGAACTCTTCGCGGTACGGCAAGTATTTTTGGGTCCCCTTGGCGGTACGCGATGAGCCCAAAATATCTAAAATTCTCCGGATTTTCTTCGCTGTACGCCAAGCCCCTATAAGGCGTCCTTGGCGGTACACAAAGATAGGTTGGTTCAGATAGATCAGATAGAACAATCAGATTTCATGCAAAACATAGTTTCTTGCTTTCTCTCGAACATATCCACTTCATAGACGATCAAATTGATCTCAGAGCTACAAAAGCTTGATTTTAAGCTATTGAATTATCACAAGCAAGTTGGGGATCATCTTTACAAAATTTGTATGCAAAGATAGGTTGGTTCAAATAGATCAGATAGAATAATCAGATTTCATGGAAAACATAGTTTCTTGCTTTCTCTTGAACATATCCACTTCACAGGCGATCAAATCGATCTCAGAGCTCCAACCTTGATTTTAAGCTGTTGAATTATCACAAGCAAGCCATGGATCATCTTTACAACATCCGATTGTTGTTTTATAACCGAAAACCCGTCCAAACGGGTAACGATTCGTTTTCTCCTACTAATTTGATAATGTATGGATTAGATCTACTTTTTGAACGCAATGCAAAAGTTACTGTTATTGATTATTGTCCAGATGTTGGCTAGGAATAGTTAGAAACAAAAAACTCGATATGTTAATGGTTAAATCCTTGTTTTGATCCGTTATAATGCCCGATTATCATGAAACCGTATCATAGATTATAATGGTTTAACCATTTGAGTATAACAATGATTGTGATTGTCTTAATGAATCTTTGAAATGCCATATCAAATACAAGTGTTTCAAACTAATGACAAGAGTTTAGATAATCAGTGGAATACCAATATTACGTTTATGTTTAACAGCCAGATAAGTATATTGAATATGGTTATTAAACCTATTCTAATAGGATATTCCTATGTTTCATGAGATCTAAATGATCAATAACAAGGATTAACTATTCCTAACCCCAAAATCCATCGGGAAACTTTATCACTGATATAATCAACAACAATACCTATTTGGTTAATATGAGGACATTCTAATTAATCCAATGTGTTATCAACTCCTAAATATGAACCTAAATCATTATAGGTTCCCATATTATCATACATTGTATGATATTCAATTAAAAAAACCGATTAAGAATTTAACATAAGTTTGATGACTTGAATTACAATGTCCTTGACATTGAACGTTAAGGAAGATCTAATAAGCAAATTAAAACACAAGTACCTTGTAAAAGTTTAAATAATGCAGAACTGACATGCAAACACAAGTTTGCGTATTAACCATGATACTAATCTGGAAATTGTGTTTGGTACAACAATGGCCAACCCAGGTGAATGATACTAATCCACCTATCTGCACGTTTAAATCATTCCTGGACTGCAAACCCCAATCATTCAATGGTAAGGAGGTTCCGTCGGTCTTATGCGCCGGATGGAGAAGGCGGAGTCTGCCTTCGCCATGAGCAACTGTCGGAACGAAGACCGAGTCAAATTTGGAGCTGGAACTCTTGAGGGAGCTGCCCTCATTTGTTGGAACACAAACGTTCAGAACCTAGAGCTGGATGTAGCCAATGCCCTACCATGGGAAGAGTTCAAGCGAAGGATGAACCGTGAGTATTGTCCTCGCGGTGAAGTGCAGAAGCTCGAAACTGAATTCCGGAACCACAAGATGGTCGGTTCCGAGATAGAGGCATATAGCGCACCTGTGCCCAGAGATGATACCCCTAGCCTACAAACACATTGAGAAATACATCGAGGTATTACCTCCTCAAATCCAGGGTATGGTACTTTCTGCTGATCCCATCACCTTGCAACAAGCCATCCGATTGGCTCACCGAATTACTGATTTGACTATTGCGCAAGGACTTTTACCACCTCGTGGCTCGGTAGACAAAACCACAGACAACAAATGCAAATGGGATAACTCCCTGAGCAAAATGTCCACTCTCCAACCACCACCACAACAACGTAAGTTTGGATCACCCCAAGCTTACACACCACCCACTCCAACCACTCAGAACCAAGGAGGTTATGCAGGCAAACATCCCTAGTGAAACAAGTGCAACTTCCATCACACACTTGGTCAATGTGGTGTCTTCCGATGCCAACGCTGCGGAAAAGTAGGACATGTAGCTAAGGACTGCTAGGGTGAGCTATTGACCGAAACCCCACAACCACAACAACATGAAGCACCAAAAGGCTGCTTCGAATGTGGGAAAGCAGGGTACTTCAAGGAGGACCGCCCACACTTGAAGAACAACAACCACAATCAGCCAAACAACAATGGGAACAACAACGGTCCAAAGGGAAGAGCCTTCGTGATCAGGGCAAAGGAAGCCAGAAGGGATCCCAACCTCGCTATAGGTACGTATCTCCTAAACGATCATTATGCTTCTATATTATTTGATACTGGAGCTGAGAAAAGCTTTATATCTAAGGAATTTAGTGAGATACTTGCCATAATCCCAACACCACTAAAGGTCGAATACACTGTAGAGCTAGCTGATGGTAAACTAATAGTAGCTAAGCACATTATGAAAGAATGCATCCTAGAGCTAGCAAATTAAAATTTTAAGATTGACCTCATGCTAGTCACGCTCGGCAGTTTTGACGTCGTAGTAGGCATGAATTGGTTGTCTAAAATCCAAGTTGAAATAGTTTGCCATGACGAAATTGTACATATACCCCTACCTAGTGGAGAGACTCAAACCATCAGGGTGAAAGGAGCGACACTCCTTTCAATATCATCTCGTGCATGAAAGCTCACAAATGCCTACGAAAGGGATACACGGCCATACTGGCACTTATTGTCACACCCCGAGCCGGCGAGGTAGGATCGGAGTCCCCGTCGGGCGGAAGGTTCCCGGGGCGCGATATCGGGAATGATAATCAGGAGTGATCAGATTGTTTACATTGCACATGATATAAATGAGAAATGCTAATTAAAATAGAATTACAAAGTTAAATTACAGCAGTAACGTTTATAATTTAACAATGTAAATCTATTGTAAAACATCAATAAATAACTATCTTGTATTTACACAAGATATACAAAATAATTTATATCATGATGTCTTCAAAAGTATGCAGGTCCAAAATACTAGTCTTCTATCGGAAGTCCTAGTCCAAAAGAAATGACTTCCTAATTGACCTGTTCGTCACCTGAGAAGTCATGCAAAAATAAAGGTCAACACATGGTTGGTGAGTTCATATAGTTTAGTAGTTGAAAATGATTTGAAAATGATTTGATAATGATTTGAAAACCTCCTTTGGTAAAGACCTTAACCTCATTAACTTCACATGTAATATCCAAATCGGTATGCTTATATATAGGGCATATGTAGGGTCGAACTTACCGCCCGCCCAGCCACCGTCCCACCACATACTAATCTGTATATGACACTGTTGTTAATGATAATTAAGCATTTTTACCCTTAACACAATCCCATAAGTTCTCCTGTTTGTTGTCCCTGTCATTACAATTATTTGAAATCTATGTTGATTTCACAAGTTCATCACACAATCTGATCAACCACACAATTGTATAACAGTTATAAATGCTTAATTAAACAAGTAAATAAACATTTAATAAAATCTAAGTCCTTATGATTGGGGCCTATGGTCATACTCGAGTAGACTAGTCTGTCAATCAAGGTACTTAGTAGTTAGGGAAACTGCAAATATCCTCAAACATACGACCTACAAATCAAACGGTCTAGCTAGGACTTCTTGAAATGTAGGGTTTTTGTTTCGTCTGTTTTGGCATATGTTATCTCTGATATTTCCCAGGTTTTCCCTTGAAAATGATTTATTGATTCGTCTGATTCTGTTACAAGATGTACTTAACTTGTTGATCATAGAATACTAGATTCATGGATCAATTGTACACTTGATTCATTGTTCAACAAACACTCAGTTTGTATAACATTGAATATCGTCTTTGCAAAGATTGGTTCGTTTGATTCGTTGAAATCCCACACTTGTTTCGTCAAAATGTTTCGTATGATTCGTTGAACTCACCCACTTGATTTGTCAAAATGTTTCACTTGATTCATTGAAATCACCCATTTGATTCGTCAAAATGTTTCGTTTGATTCATTGAACTCACACACTTGATTTGTTAAAAATGTTTCCTTTGACTCGTTTGAAATGTTTTGTTTTGTTTGAAAGGTTTAGTTAAATTGATTATTCACTTAATTTATAAGGAATAACTTAGTAAAACCTGTATAAAATATTCCTAGATATGATCCAGGATAACATTCATATATGTAAAACATATAAATTTAAAAACATTCAAGTAAACAATTTAAATAAACAGTTTACGCATGCTTCTCAGCCCCGCGTTTTAAAACAAAAATGTTAGAAAAGGGGCAATGAACTCACCTGTGCTGCTATGTAATTTGATCTAACACAAAATGCGCGCTCCTGTATGTAAGCTAAGTTTCTTCGGTTCCTGAGTTATTTTTCAAGAATTCGAATATAATAAGTACGCGTAGTAGTCGTTGTGCCTAAGACCTTGAGTCTTGTTGTGTGTGCAACTAAGTGTCTTAGTACTAAGTGTATCTAAGATCTACTCTATCTTAATTACCCTTCTTATGATCCCAATTCCCATGATTAGTTATTAACTTACCTTTAAATTTTAGAAAATTTCGGCAGAGTTTCCTTTGTTTTTAAAACAATTCCAGACAATTAAATCGTCTATTTTATAACCAGTTCCCAATCAATCAATTCAAGTAAGTAATTTAAATCAAACAAGTCTTTAAACCTAACATTACAATACTTTTATAATCAAGTAAACTTAAAGGAAATCAATGCCATTTATGATTTCAAATTAAACAAGATTTTAGAAAAATTACTAATTGTTCATTTAAAACATCTTCATTTTAGTTAAAACATCAATACTTGTATTTAATTTGAACGTTTAACCTATGATGGACTTAATCAAGTCCCATTGGGCTCACTTAGGCCCAATTGAATATCTTTGATTCCAACTTGATCGTTATTCAAGCCCGTGAATGATTCCCTGTAGACAGTTATACATCTAAGTTATTGGGCATGCATATCATGACTAGGTACGACTTTCATGTTCCTTAGGATTCCCATGCACACACACAAGTTTAATAACTCATGCATGTTTATTATGTAATCAACTTTTCATGAAATATTAGATTCAATGGTCCACTAGTCATTCCCTAGGTTATAACATTTGTTTCATTGATCCTAGTCCCATCTCGACTTCATTAATCGATTCTAGGCTTTGCATGAAATCCAAGGCAGCGAACCTTATGAGGTTCTAAGTAGGGTTCGGCTAATTCAACCCCTCCCACGAACCTTCATGGTTCGGCCAGGCTAGCTCACAAATCCTAGGGTTCGTCATGTGATGAAGGTTCGACCGGACATGTGGGGTTCGGCTGGCTTAAACCAGATTCTATTGAAGGCTCGTTGACCTTGGGTTCGTGAGTTGCATGGCCATGGTTCGGCCATGCAGGGTTCGGTCCCAATAGTTCGTGACATTTAGGCTCGTCAGCATGTTGAGGGTTCGTTGTAGTCGAGGGTTCGGTTGCAGGAGATGGTTCGGTGCAGGTGGTCCAGGGTTCGGCGGCAGGTGGCACAGGTTCGTGGCATGGGTTGCTGGGTTCGGTTCAGACGTGATCACAGGTTCGTTGCAGGGAAAAAGAGTTCGGTGCAGGGTTCGTGGGTGTCACAAGGGTTCGGCTGGTGATTACGAACCTGTAACAGCCCCTCCCTTCACGAACCTGCATCAAATCTGGTCATTCTCGATCCAATCCTGTTACAATCACATTTCTAACCATACCTATACATGTATACCCTTCCATCTAAGTGCTCTACGTGCTTAATATCGGTCATAATAACTAAACCATAAGATTTCAAGAAAACCCTCTAAAACCGAATTTAAAATGGGTGTTTACCTCCAATTTCGTGGATGAAATCTCGAAATACTTGTACTTCCTTGATCTACGTCGTGTAGTGGTCGTTTTGAACCGAGAATCACTTGAATCCGATGCAAGATGGTTGAGAAATCTTAGAGAGATGTTGAATATTTGTAGAGAGAGAGAGACGAGATTGAGAGAGAGATGTGAGGTTGGTGATGATGATTATGGCATTTAATTGTCATAATAAATGCTTCACCACACCCGGTTGATCGGTCTCGTTCGGTTTCGCGTATTATGCCGTGTCGCGTAGTTTACGCGACGAAACGACACGGTTATAAAATTAGAAATCTTTTAATTATTCAAGGTTGTAATTCCTAATAAATTAACTAATATCTTCTTATTTATTAAAAATTTAAAAACAAAATTAACTGTTTAAATCGAAATGTACGGTCGTCGCGCGTATTCGTTCGAATCGTCACCCGTACGAACACGACGATAACTATACTTTTCAATCTTGTTTTCTAATTATAGAATATCATTCAGAACGTTAAACTTTCAGATATATTCGTACAGATCGTCACCTATACGAATAACCCGTAAATTTAGCATTCACATAACAATATTCGTGTGTTTTGTTCTGTAAAGTCTCACATACGTTTATACATAATATATCTTAAGCAAATAATCACATGATGGTTCTGTATTGCCAGACAATTGTCTGACTCAAGAACCATTGTTCTGAACTGTGTTTCTGTTAAATGTTTCTGAAACTGTTCTATGACAACTCACTATGATAATGATAATTGATATGAATATGAAAAGTACTGAAATGTATATGATCCGTACCTGTTTTACTGTTCATGTACTGTAGAGATCACTGTTCCGGTGACGGTTCCGGCACTGATGTTACAGTCTCCCCTTGTTAGAGAAATTTCGTCCCGAAATTTAAGTGTTGTTATCAGGTACAGCTTCCTCTTCAAATAGTTGGGGATACTTTAACTTCATGTGATCTTCACGTTCCCATGTGAACTCGGGCCCGCGTCTTGAATTCCATCGAACCTTTACAATAGGAATACGGCTTCGCCTCAGTTGTTTAACCTTGCGATCCATAATCTCTAAAGGTTCTTCAATGAAATGCAACTGTTCATCGACTTGAATCTCTTCGATTGGAATGACGAGAGACTCGTCAGCAAGGCATCTCTTTAGATTTGAGACGTGAAACACGTCATGCACACCACTGAGTTCATCAGGTAATCTCAGTCTATACGCCACAGGACCAATACGCTCGATGATCTCGAACGGTCCCACGTATCTTGGTGCTAATTTGCCTTTCGTCCCAAAACGTACAACGCCTTTCCATGGGGATACCTTTAACATGACCCGGTCTCCCACTTGGAATTCCAACGGCTTGCGCCGTTTGTCGGCGTAGCTCTTTTGTCTGCTCCTTGTTGCCTGTAGTCTTCTTTGAATCTGAGCTATCTTGTCAGTGGTTTCTTGAATAAGTTCTGGTCCAGTTATTCGGTTGTCTCCAATTTCAGTCCAACAGATCGGTGATCGACATTTCCGGCCATAAAGAGCCTCGAATGGTGCACATCCGATACTGCTGTGGTAACTGTTATTGTAGGAGAACTCAATCAGTGGCAAATGGGAGTCCCAATTCCCACCAAAATCCAATACACAGGTTCTCAACATGTCCTCTAGGGTTTGGATAGTACGTTCGCTTTGGCCGTCCGTTTGTGGATGGTAAGCTGTACTCAGATTTAACTGTGTCCCTAGAGATTTCTGCAATGATTGCCAGAACCTTGATGTGAATCTGCTATCTCGATCAGAAATAATAGACAATGGCACACCGTGGCGTACCACTATCTCGTTGATGTACAATCTTGCCAGTTTATCCATGGTGAAGTTCTCACGCATGGGCAAGAAATGAGCAGATTTTGTCAAACGATCAACGATCACCCAAATTGTATCGTGACCACTGGAAGTGCGGGGTAGCTTGGTAATAAAATCCATAGCTATTTGTTCCCACTTCCATAACGGAATCTCAGGCTGTTCCAGTAGACCAGACGGTCTTTGGTGTTCCGCCTTTACCTTCGCACACGTTAGACATTTTCCGACGTATTCGGTTATGTCCTTCTTCATTCCCGGCCACCAATAAAATCCACGCAAGTCTTGGTACATCTTATCAGCGCCTGGATGAACAGAGTATTTAGTCTTGTGTGCTTCATCGAAGATAAGTTTTCTCAATTCATCTACCGCAGGGATCCATATACGTTCCTTGTAGTAGATCATTCCATCGGACTTTGTGTCAAACTGTTTCTCTGCTCCGCAATCAAGTTCTCTCTTCAGATTACCTCGGTTAAGTGCTTCTTGCTGTGCTTGAACAATCTTGTCACTTAAACTGGTCTGCACGGTTATCCCCATTGCTCTAACACGTAGGGGTTTGACTCGTTCCTTCCGGCTCAAGGCGTCAGCTACAACGTTCGCCTTTCCCGGGTGGTACTTGATCACACAATCGTAGTCATTCAGAAGTTCAACCCAACGGCGTTGACGCATGTTGAGTTCCTTCTGATCAAAGATGTGCTGCAGACTTTTGTGATCAGTGAATATGGTACACTTGGTGCCATATAAGTAATGTCTCCAAATCTTCAGTGCGAAGATTACAGCTCCCAGTTCAAGATCATGAGTAGTGTAATTCTTCTCATGAATCTTTAACTGTCTTGACGCATAAGCTATGACTTTGTCCCGTTGCATTAACACACAACCAAGTCCCTGATGGGAAGCATCACAGTATACAACAAAGTCATCACAGCCCTCTGGGAGAGATAAGATTGGAGCATCACACAATTTCTGTTTTAATGTCTGAAAAGCATCTTCTTGTTTCTGCTCCCAGACAAACGGTTCACTCTTCTGGGTTAGTTTAGTGAGAGGCAAAGCTATCTTAGAAAAGTTTGAGATAAACCTTCTGTAATAACCTGCCAACCCCAGAAAAGACCGTATCTCCGTCGGTGTCTTCGGAGCGTCCCAATTCTTTATCGCCTCGATCTTGGCGGGATCAACGTGAATTCCCTCGCTGTTGACAACATGTCCCAGAAATTGAACTTCTCTTAGCCAAAACTCACATTTGGAGAATTTGGCATAGAGTTTCTCTTCTTTCAACAGCTCCAAGATCTTTCTAAGGTGTTGCTCATGTTCTGTTTTGGTCTTGGAATAAATCAGTATGTCATCGATAAAGACAATGACAAACTGATCCAAGTACGGCTTGCACACTCGGTTCATGAGATCCATGAAAACCGCTGGTGCATTTGTCAATCCGAAGGGCATCACCATGAATTCGTAATGTCCGTATCTTGTTCGGAAGGCCGTCTTCGGTATGTCTTCCTCTTGAACTCTCAACTGATGATATCCAGACCGCAAGTCAATCTTAGAGAAGTATTGAGCTCCTTGCAGTTGGTCAAATAAATCATCAATCCTCGGTAATGGATACCGATTCTTGATGGTTAGTTTGTTCAGTTCACGGTAATCTATACACATTCTGAACGATCCGTCTTTCTTCTTCACGAACAAGACCGGAGCTCCCCAAGGTGAGTAGCTCGGTCTGATGAAACCCTTGTCAAGTAGCTCCTGTAATTGATTAGACAATTCCTGCATCTCTGAAGGTGCTAACCTGTAAGGAGATTTAGCAACAGGAGTTGCTCCAGGAATTAAGTCAATACGAAATTCTACCGGTCGCGCAGGTGGCAAACCAGGTAGGTCTTCGGGGAATACTTCAGGATATTCTTTCACTACTGGTACATCTTGAATCTTCTTCTTGTCTTTCCCTTTTTCCAACACATGAGCCAGGAATGCTATGCACCGCTTCTGTAGACACTTACGCGCCTTTATGCAAGAAATGATTTTGACACTTCGCTTTGCTTGATCCCCTTCAACTTCCAATACACGATCACTCGGCAATGGAATTCGAAGCAGCTTCTTAGAACAGATGACTTCCGCTCGGTTAGATGAAAGCCAATCCATTCCAACAATGATATCAAAACTACCCAGCTCCATCGGTATCAAATCGATGGTAAATGTAAAATCATTTAGTGTCAATGGGCAGTTCCTATAAACTGTACTAACTGTGATTTGTTTCCCGTTGGCTACTTCTATAATGTAAGGGGAGTCTAACTGTTCCTCTATGGAATCTAGTTGGCATGCAAAATCGGTAGAGATAAAACTCTGATCCGCACCAGTATCAAATAAGACAGATGCATAAAAGTCATGTAAGAGAAACGTACCAGTGACCACATTTGGGTCCTGGCGTGCAGCTGGTGCTCCGATAGCAAAGGCTCGTCCACGGGGTGCTTGAACTGCTGGTTGTGCCTTCTTCGTGCAGTTCTTCGCAAAGTGGCCTTGTTCGCCACAGTTATAGCATCCCCCATGGTTCTGATTAGCTGGTGGAGGAAGAGCCAAAGCAGCATTGTTGACTGTTTGATTAGGAGTCATCCTACAGTGTTGGACCCAATGGCCCTTTCTTCCACATCCCGTGCAATGCTTGCAGGGAGTGTCAGCAGTGTGGTGATACTGACACTTGGCACAGAAAGGAAACGTGCCAGTGTAGGGTTTGCGGTTGGGGTTTTGTGGTGCTGCTGCTATTTGTTGCAGAGGTGTGGCCACCGCGTAGTTCTTGATGGTCTTCTGTTTCTTCTTTTGATGGTGAGAGGGTTTCTTTGAAGATTCTGCTTTGTTCTTACTGGGTTCAGCCTCCTTCTTTAGGGCTCCAGAGGCTACCATGAGGTCAGTGAGTTTCCCAGACAGTCTCACTGCAGATTCAACAGTAGTAGGGTTGGCTGAAACAACCATACCCTGAATGCAGGCAGGAAGTCCACCCACATAACGATCTATCCTTTTCTCCAGAGTTGGTACCATGTCAGGTACCAAAGCAACCAACTCGTGGTAACGAGTTGTATACCCCATGTGATCAGCTCCTTTCATCACATGGTTGGATAGTTCAACCTCCAATTTCTGCAGCTCGTTCTTGGGACAGAACTCTGTTCGCAGCAGTGTCTTGAAATCTTCCCATGGCATGGCCATGGCTTCTTCTCTTCCTCGAGCATTAATCTGACCGTTCCACCAGGTCAGAGCCCGTTTGTTGAATGTTCCCGCTGAGTAACGGACCTTGTGATGTTCGGGGCAGCTGCAAAGATCCAACGTTGCCTCAATCTTCTCAATCCATTGGATTAGTCCAACGGCGCCTTCAGACCCACTGAAACTGGGTGGCTTACATCCTACAAAAGACTTGTAGGAGTAGTGAGATGAATCTCCAGTATTTCCACTGGCTTCTCCTGATGTGTTGCCAGTGTTGAGGATCTCGTTACGAAGACGAAGGAACATCTCCGGTATTGCCTCTTTCATCTGATTCGTCATCTGGCTACTCAGTAACGTCACCAGAGCGATAGTAGCAGGATCCATGGTCGGTACTGTGCCCGAACCAGATGCTTGAGTAATCAATGGAGGAGGGGGAGGAGGAGGTGGAGGAGGTGGTGGTGGAGAGTCATTCGGAGACGGTGTTGAGGAGTGTGGAGCCAAGTCTTGCTGTGGTAGCTGTATCAAGGGAGGCTGTCTCCTTGGCGGCATTCTGATCATAACCAATAAAGTTATCGGTTAGTGAAATGATCAATTATAGGAGACAGTATGCAAGAATTTTCCTAAATCCTGTTTTCTCTACATGCAGGGTCCCTAGGTTATAGTCTAGGCCAAACCATTTAAATAAGTGACCTATATTTCTCTATAACCATGGCTCTGATACCAATCTGTCACACCCCGAGCCGACGAGGTAGGATCGGAGTCCCCGTCGGGCGGAAGGTTCCCGGGGCGCGATATCGGGAATGATAATCAGGAGTGATCAGATTGTTTACATTGCACATGATATAAATGAGAAATGCTAATTAAAATAGAATTACAAAGTTAAATTACAGCAGTAACGTTTATAATTTAACAATGTAAATCTATTGTAAAACATCAATAAATAACTATCTTGTATTTACACAAGATATACAAAATAATTTATATCATGATGTCTTCAAAAGTATGCAGGTCCAAAATACTAGTCTTCTATCGGAAGTCCTAGTCCAAAAGAAATGACTTCCTAATTGACCTGTTCGTCACCTGAGAAGTCATGCAAAAATAAAGGTCAACACATGGTTGGTGAGTTCATATAGTTTAGTAGTTGAAAATGATTTGAAAATGATTTGATAATGATTTGAAAACCTCCTTTGGTAAAGACCTTAACCTCATTAACTTCACATGTAATATCCAAATCGGTATGCTTATATATAGGGCATATGTAGGGTCGAACTTACCGCCCGCCCAGCCACCGTCCCACCACATACTAATCTGTATATGACACTATTGTTAATGATAATTAAGCATTTTTACCCTTAACACAATCCCATAAGTTCTCCTGTTTGTTGTCCCTGTCATTACAATTATTTGAAATCTATGTTGATTTCACAAGTTCATCACACAATCTGATCAACCACACAATTGTATAACAGTTATAAATGCTTAATTAAACAAGTAAATAAACATTTAATAAAATCTAAGTCCTTATGATTGGGGCCTATGGTCATACTCGAGTAGACTAGTCTGTCAATCAAGGTACTTAGTAGTTAGGGAAACTGCAAATATCCTCAAACATACGACCTACAAATCAAACGGTCTAGCTAGGACTTCTTGAAATGTAGGGTTTTTGTTTCGTCTGTTTTGGCATATGTTATCTCTGATATTTCCCAGGTTTTCCCTTGAAAATGATTTATTGATTCGTCTGATTCTGTTACAAGATGTACTTAACTTGTTGATCATAGAATACTAGATTCATGGATCAATTGTACACTTGATTCATTGTTCAACAAACACTCAGTTTGTATAACATTGAATATCGTCTTTGCAAAGATTGGTTCGTTTGATTCGTTGAAATCCCACACTTGTTTCGTCAAAATGTTTCGTATGATTCGTTGAACTCACCCACTTGATTTGTCAAAATGTTTCACTTGATTCATTGAAATCACCCATTTGATTCGTCAAAATGTTTCGTTTGATTCATTGAACTCACACACTTGATTTGTTAAAAATGTTTCCTTTGACTCGTTTGAAATGTTTTGTTTTGTTTGAAAGGTTTAGTTAAATTGATTATTCACTTAATTTATAAGGAATAACTTAGTAAAACCTGTATAAAATATTCCTAGATATGATCCAGGATAACATTCATATATGTAAAACATATAAATTTAAAAACATTCAAGTAAACAATTTAAATAAACAGTTTACGCATGCTTCTCAGCCCCGCGTTTTAAAACAAAAATGTTAGAAAAGGGGCAATGAACTCACCTGTGCTGCTATGTAATTTGATCTAACACAAAATGCGCGCTCCTGTATGTAAGCTAAGTTTCTTCGGTTCCTGAGTTATTTTTCAAGAATTCGAATATAATAAGTACGCGTAGTAGTCGTTGTGCCTAAGACCTTGAGTCTTGTTGTGTGTGCAACTAAGTGTCTTAGTACTAAGTGTATCTAAGATCTACTCTATCTTAATTACCCTTCTTATGATCCCAATTCCCATGATTAGTTATTAACTTACCTTTAAATTTTAGAAAATTTCGGCAGAGTTTCCTTTGTTTTTAAAACAATTCCAGACAATTAAATCGTCTATTTTATAACCAGTTCCCAATCAATCAATTCAAGTAAGTAATTTAAATCAAACAAGTCTTTAAACCTAACATTACAATACTTTTATAATCAAGTAAACTTAAAGGAAATCAATGCCATTTATGATTTCAAATTAAACAAGATTTTAGAAAAATTACTAATTGTTCATTTAAAACATCTTCATTTTAGTTAAAACATCAATACTTGTATTTAATTTGAACGTTTAACCTATGATGGACTTAATCAAGTCCCATTGGGCTCACTTAGGCCCAATTGAATATCTTTGATTCCAACTTGATCGTTATTCAAGCCCGTGAATGATTCCCTGTAGACAGTTATACATCTAAGTTATTGGGCATGCATATCATGACTAGGTACGACTTTCATGTTCCTTAGGATTCCCATGCACACACACAAGTTTAATAACTCATGCATGTTTATTATGTAATCAACTTTTCATGAAATATTAGATTCAATGGTCCACTAGTCATTCCCTAGGTTATAACATTTGTTTCATTGATCCTAGTCCCATCTCGACTTCATTAATCGATTCTAGGCTTTGCATGAAATCCAAGGCAGCGAACCTTATGAGGTTCTAAGTAGGGTTCGGCTAATTCAACCCCTCCCACGAACCTTCATGGTTCGGCCAGGCTAGCTCACAAATCCTAGGGTTCGTCATGTGATGAAGGTTCGACCGGACATGTGGGGTTCGGCTGGCTTAAACCAGATTCTATTGAAGGCTCGTTGACCTTGGGTTCGTGAGTTGCATGGCCATGGTTCGGCCATGCAGGGTTCGGTCCCAATAGTTCGTGACATTTAGGCTCGTCAGCATGTTGAGGGTTCGTTGTAGTCGAGGGTTCGGTTGCAGGAGATGGTTCGGTGCAGGTGGTCCAGGGTTCGGCGGCAGGTGGCACAGGTTCGTGGCATGGGTTGCTGGGTTCGGTTCAGACGTGATCACAGGTTCGTTGCAGGGAAAAAGAGTTCGGTGCAGGGTTCGTGGGTGTCACAAGGGTTCGGCTGGTGATTACGAACCTGTAACAGCCCCTCCCTTCACGAACCTGCATCAAATCTGGTCATTCTCGATCCAATCCTGTTACAATCACATTTCTAACCATACCTATACATGTATACCCTTCCATCTAAGTGCTCTACGTGCTTAATATCGGTCATAATAACTAAACCATAAGATTTCAAGAAAACCCTCTAAAACCGAATTTAAAATGGGTGTTTACCTCCAATTTCGTGGATGAAATCTCGAAATACTTGTACTTCCTTGATCTACGTCGTGTAGTGGTCGTTTTGAACCGAGAATCACTTGAATCCGATGCAAGATGGTTGAGAAATCTTAGAGAGATGTTGAATATTTGTAGAGAGAGAGAGACGAGATTGAGAGAGAGATGTGAGGTTGGTGATGATGATTATGGCATTTAATTGTCATAATAAATGCTTCACCACACCCGGTTGATCGGTCTCGTTCGGTTTCGCGTATTATGCCGTGTCGCGTAGTTTACGCGACGAAACGACACGGTTATAAAATTAGAAATCTTTTAATTATTCAAGGTTGTAATTCCTAATAAATTAACTAATATCTTCTTATTTATTAAAAATTTAAAAACAAAATTAACTGTTTAAATCGAAATGTACGGTCGTCGCGCGTATTCGTTCGAATCGTCACCCGTACGAACACGACGATAACTATACTTTTCAATCTTGTTTTCTAATTATAGAATATCATTCAGAACGTTAAACTTTCAGATATATTCGTACAGATCGTCACCTATACGAATAACCCGTAAATTTAGCATTCACATAACAATATTCGTGTGTTTTGTTCTGTAAAGTCTCACATACGTTTATACATAATATATCTTAAGCAAATAATCACATGATGGTTCTGTATTGCCAGACAATTGTCTGACTCAAGAACCATTGTTCTGAACTGTGTTTCTGTTAAATGTTTCTGAAACTGTTCTATGACAACTCACTATGATAATGATAATTGATATGAATATGAAAAGTACTGAAATGTATATGATCCGTACCTGTTTTACTGTTCATGTACTGTAGAGATCACTGTTCCGGTGACGGTTCCGGCACTGATGTTACACTTATCACCGACAAAACCAAAGAGGAGAAGAAACTTGAAGAAATCCCAGTTGTATGTGACTATCCTGACGTATTTCATGAGGATCTACTAGGACTTCCACCACCACGACAAGTGGAACTCCGCATAGACCTCGCTCCGGGGGCAACACCTATTGCATGAGCACCCAATCGACTTGCACCTTGGAGATGCAGGAACTGTCTAACCAACTGCAAGAGTTGTTGGACAAGGATTTCATTAGACCGAGCTTCTCGCCGTGGGGAGCTCTGGTACTGTTCGTTAAGAAGAAGAATGGCACGTTTCGTATGTGCATCGACTACCGTGCGTTGAACAAGGTGACGATCAAGAACTGTTACCCCTTATCTCGAATCGATGATTTGTTCGATCAACTACATGGATCGAGTTACTACTCCAAGATCGATTTGCGATCTGAGTATCATCAATTGAGAATCCAAGAGGAAGATATTCCTAAGACTGCCTTTCGTACTTAGTATGGCCATTACAAGTTTTTGGTCATGCCGTTTGGTCTTACAAATGCACCTGCGTATTAATGGATCTCATGAACCGAATGTGCAAACCCTACCTTGACATGTTTATCATTTTTTTCATCAATGATATTGTCATCTACTCCAAAACTCAGGAGGAACATAAAGAGTATCTTCAATTGGCTCTTGAACTCTTGCGACAAGAGAAGCTGTATGCTAAAAATATCAAAATGTGACTTTTGGATCCGAGAGGGCCATTTCTTGGGACATGTTGTTAATGAACAAGGAATAAATGTGGATAAATTCAAGATAGAGGACATCAAGAACTAGGAAGCACCAAAGACCCTAACTGAGATGCGACAATTCCTAGGCTATTATCGATGATTCATTGAAGGATTTTCCAAGATAGCCCAACCACTCATAGCATTAACTCACAAAGACAAGAAATATCTCTGGATTGACAAACAAGAAGCCGCATTTCAGCTTCTCAAACAGAAGCTTTGTAGTGCACCTATTTTATCCCTTCCCGAGGGAATGTACGATTTCGTAGTATACAGTGATGCCTCGATAGAAGGACTTGGCTGTGTGTTGATGCATCGAGAGAAGGTGATTGAGTACTAGAAACCGTCTGGACCACTATCACAATTAGAGATCTCCATGTGGTAGTGGGAGAAAATCTCCATGGATTTCATTACCAAATTATCCCGTACTCCTCGTGGATGCAACACTATCTGGGTAATTGTGGATCGACTGACCAAGTCAGCACATTTCCTTGCGATCAAGGAAAACGATAAGATGGAAAAGTTGGCAAGAATCTACGTTAAGGAAGTAGTCTCGCGACATGGAGTGCCAATCTCCATCATCTCTGATCGAGACGGTCGATTCATTTCGAACTTCTGGAAATCATTACAAAATTCACTTGGTATACGGTTGGACATGAGTACAACATACCACCCACAAACCGATGGTCAAAGCGAACGCACGATCCAAACACTCGAAGACATGCTACGAGCTTGCGGAGTAGACTTTGGCAAAAGCTGGGAAACTCACCTATTTCTAGTAGAGTTATCCTACAACAACAGATATCACACAAGCATCATGGTAGCGCCTTTTGAGGCACTATATGATAGGAAGTGCCGATCGCCTATCTGCTGGGCAGAAGTGGGCGACAGCCAGCTCACTGCCCAAACTGGTGCATGAAACATCTGAAAGATTGTGCAAATCAGAAACCGCATGGCAGCCGCTCGTGATCATCAGAAGAACTATGTCGACAAGCCCCGTAAGCCTGTGGAATTTCAGGTAAGAGATAAAGTCCTTCTAAAAGTTTCACCATGGAAATGCGTTATTCGTTTTGGGAAATGAGGCAAACAAAACCCACGATATATTGGACCGTCTGAGATCCTTAAAAGGATTGGTCCACTGGCATATCATCTTAACTTACCTACTGAATTCGATGAAGTTCACAATGTATTCCATGTCTCAAACTTGAAAAAGTGCCTATCGGACGAGACACTCGTAATTTCACTGGATAAGATCCAGGTGGATGACCAACTACGATTCGTGGAAAACCAGTAGAAATCATGGATCTGAAGTCAAACAACTCAAGCAGAGTCGGATTCTGATTGTTAGAGTCCGATATAACTCGAAGCGTGGACCTGAATTCACATGGGAATATGAAGATCATATGATGCGTAAATATCCTCACTTGATCAAACAGACAACGTCAAACACCGACAACAACGAATAAATTCTGGACTTGGTGGAACTCTTGGACCATTGAAGCTTCAAAGGAAGTATTGGAAGGCATTAAGAAGGAAGCTGCTCATATTCGAACATCTGTAGAGTTGTAGCTTCTGTTCCAGCTCAAATCTAAGTCATCTAGCCACTTGTGAGGTAGTTTTCTATGGTTATCTACACTTAGATCATACATGCAAAGCTCAAAAACACACATGCAAGTCTATTTACACACATGCAACTCCAATCAACCCACATGCATGAATTTTTGGTTGTTCTTGGATATTATTTGATCCATTTTAACTGTGATTGAAGTGTCAACATCATCTAGAAATGAGTTTTGTTTGATTTGATGGAGTTTTATAAAACCTACTATATTAGGAAACGTTTTGGATGCATGTTGTTGATAAATGATCATCTAGGCATATTATATGTGTTTGGATGATGCTAAATGTCTATTAAAGTGTCTAGAAACACTTTTTGATAGATGGATTTATGAAAAATATGGTTTTGATAAGAACTTACTATTAACAGAAACTTTGAAAATCAAAAGAGGTATTTCAATGATTTGTCATGAATTGATGATTTTAGATTGTTGTAATATGTTTAAGAATGATATACGAACATATTTGGAACTTTGATTTGTGAAAACGGACTTTTAAACATGTACTTTCTAAAACTAGAAATTTTATTCGGGGGAAATGCCAAATATGATGAAATGACATGTTATGGTACTTTTATAAGCGTTTAACGTGTTCTAAAAATGTAACATCCGGTTTTCTTGTACTTTAAACATATAGCAATTATATTAAAGGAATATTAATATTCATAAGTCTTTAGCTGAATTAGTGATAATATGCAAAAGAAGAATAAAAGGAATCTGGTGTTAATAGATCTTAAAGAAACATACATCATCTTATATTGATTTAATTAAGTGTCAAACCGACTTCATATCTAGAATCCTAACTTGAAAATAGAGAAAATGAGTGTAAGCAAAATCGCGAAACAAGGCTCCGATTTCAAGATACGCTGAGTCGAATAAAGCATTCAATAAGCGGTCATATGTATTGAAATATTCAGGTCTTGAAATTATAACCATTGGAAAGATCTCGAAAAATCGTGAACGTAGGCGAAAACCGAAGTTAAAACGGAGTTTGTATGCTTAAGTTATCGCGAAAACAAGAAACTAGTCAGATTTCGCGACACGTGGCACCACGTGTCGACACGTGGCAGGCATGCAAGCCACTACGTCTGGGCGTACCGCCCCGAGCCAAACGTTGGGGCTAGGCGATGCGCCCCGGACCTAGATTTCGTCTATATAAGGCAGAACATCAGATTTTCGAATTCTGTCGAAATTTTTCACTTTCCAGCTCTCAAATCCCGACCCTACACCTCCAGATACCCATATTTAACCCCTCCAATCATCTAGTATTCAACGAGAGGTGCTACCGAACTTCTGTAAGGTAAAAATCTTGATTTGTTATAATGCTCGCTTTAGATATTATTATTATATATAATAAGATTATGATTAATTGTTTGGTTTAAATCAAAAACACGTCGAGCATCTGCCCGATTGGTTTTTGAAAAACAAACAATTATAAGCAGAGGTTCTGCCCAATTGTTTTCAGAAAAATCAAGGAATATAAGTCAAGGTTCTGCCCGACTTAAAATAAAAAAACACTATTGGATAAGCCGTTGTGCTGCCCGTTTAGAAACCCTGAAATAAAACGGGGTTTGCGTTATATGATTAAGATTATAATTATGTTAGGATATCCATGTTAATAGGATATCATTGTGAACTTGAGAAAGTGAAGGATAGCAAAGAGAGTTAGCTCGTTGTGCATAACTAAGTTAAGGTGAGTTCTATGAGCCATGTTTTACTGTTTTAAGTGCTTTGGGCTGATGTGAATGTTATATTGATAATGTTTTGATGTATATGATATTATATTGATGCCGGGATGTTTACCGTTTATACCAATGTTAAGTCCGGATAATGCCGAATTTTATGTACGTATTTTGCAAAATAGAAAAAGGCAACCCAAATCTTTGGTTTGAAAACAAATTTACAAAAAAAGAGTTTTTAAGAGGTATAAATCTCGGATACTAAGAAATACATGGTCCTAATATATCGAAGGTGTGTATCCATATGCTCCTTCGATATAACAGGATGATGTCGGTGGATAGGTCTTAGGTAAAGACGGTGTTCCGAAAAATAATTCTTGCACTACGGTGCTGATTATAAAGTTTTTAAAAGAGATTTTGAAAGCACCTTTGGGTGAATAAAGTTTTTAGTACTTACCTTCGGGTAAAACAGAGTTACCTTCGGGTAAAACAGAGCACCTTCGGGTAAAACAGAGCACCTTCGGGTGAACAGAGTTACCTTCGGGTAAAACAGAGTTACCTTCGGGTAAAACAGAGCACCTTCGCGTGAACAGAGTTACCTTCGGGTAAAACAGAGCACCGTCAGGGGAACAGAGTTTTAATTAATGAATGTTTTTGGCATAATATGATATATGTATATTGATGTGTGATTTTATGAAATAAATAATTTGAAATGAAAAGATATTTACTAAACTTAGAACTCACCAGCTTAAGCTGACAACTTTTAACATGCACATCAGGTAGAGATGATGAAGCCTCAACTAGTCAAGGCAAGAAACAGTTGGCATAAGTGACCCTGGATGGATGCTGGCTGCAGGTTTTGAGAAGACTGGCATAGATGTAGATTTTGTAAAAAAAAATAAATAAAAATGGTTGTGTAACAGATATGTAATGGGGTTTACTTATGTATAATATGTTCTATTTCCGCTGCAATTGAGTTATCTCTATTTAATCATTGTGCTTATGAGTAAATCCAATGAAGTAACGTGTCTCGGGAGACGTCGTTACAAGTTGGTATCAGAGCACTGGTTTAAGAGATTTAGGTACTCACGCGGTAACTAAACATAAACTAGGTCTCTGGGAAAACTTAGGAATGCCAGTCATAGCAGCCACATGCCAGCCACATAGGATGCATCAAGCATATACCGAATGAAACTTTTGACACATGCGTAAATGCTAAAAATCAATTGCAATTAGCTACTGCAATTGAGGTTTGGCATTTGCAAATAATGCTATAGTTTGATCCATTATTTGTAAAGGTGCTGTAAGTTAAGGGTTAAGGTGGGATATTTAATATAAATATGATAGAATATAAACTGGAAGATGATGTCATAGTAAATAAGTAATTACATCCTAGGTTCTGTAATTGATTATTTATTATACATTCGTACTCTGGGATTACTACTTATCATACAAATATTGAATTATCCTATACCTCAATTGTAGGATGACCAATAGAGAACGTGCTCTAGATGAAAATATCGATCGTGATACCGGTAGGCCCCTAATTAGAAGAAGAAGTACTCGATTAAATCCAAATTTGGAAGATGAAGTACAATTGAAACGAATGAAAATTCTCATGAGAATAACGGAGCCAACGATCAACCAGATCAGATGGAAGCAGACTTTGTAAGAATGCTTAAAGCGGCAATACCAGAAATTGCTTCAGAAATACGTCGACAAGAGAAGGATAGTAATGGTAATCGCTCTGGCGCTGATAACAATACGGGAATAGAGACAGGTGCAGCTATGGGAAATGGAACTACTCAAATTGTCGTACCACTCACTACGGTTAGACAAGAAGATAAAAAGAAAGGATGCGACTACAAGATCTTCAAGAGTTGTAACCCTCCTTCATTCGATGTAAAGAAAGATGCAGTGACAGCACACCAGTGGCTTCGAGAGATGGAGTCTGTGATCAAGATTAGTGAGTGCAATGATAGTCAGAAAGTTAAGTTTGCAGCTCATTCCTTTGTATCTGAAGCTTTGTTTTGGTGGGACACAATTCAGCAAGCGATGGGGGAGCCTGCGGTAGAAGCATTAAGTTGGGAGAGTTTCAAGCGTTTAGTGTTAGCAAAATTTTGTCCAAAGTTTGTTATAGATAAGATGGAGAAGGATTTTAAAAGAGATTTTGAAAGCACCTTTGGGTGAATAAAGTTTTTAGTACTTACCTTCGGGTAAAACAGAGTTACCTTCGGGTAAAACAGAGCACCTTCGGGTAAAACAGAGCACATTCGGGTAAAACAGAGCACCTTCGGGTGAACAGAGTTACCTTCGGGTAAAACAGAGTTACCTTCGGGTAAAACAGAGCACCTTCGGGTGAACAGAGTTTTAATTAATGAATGTTTTTGGCATAATATGATATATGTATATTGATGTGTGATTTTATGAAATAAATAATTTGAAATGAAAAGATATTTACTAAACTTAGAACTCACCAGCTTAAGCTGACAACTTTTAACATGCACATCAGGTAGAGATGATGAAGCCTTAACTAGTCGAGGCAAGAAACAGTTGGTATAAGTGACCCTGGATGGATGCTGGCTGCAGGTTTTGAGAAGACCGGCATAGATGTAGATTTTGTAAAAAAAAATAAATAAAAATGGTTGTGTAACAGATATGTAATGGGGTTTACTTATGTATAATATGTTCTATTTACGTTGCAATTGAGTTATCTCTATTTAATCATTGTGCTTATGAGTATGAAGTAACGTGTCTCGGGAGACGAGCGTTACAAAAAACATTCTAAAAATATTAGTTTTGATGAAATGGGATTTCTTAACTAAACTTTCCAAAAACAGAAACTTTCTAAATATATAAAGTTTCTTAAAATAGAAACTTTCCAAAAATGGTAACTTTCCAGAAATGGAAACTTTTATGATTTTCATATGTGACTTACGTGAACGTTGTTATGATTAGAATCGTAGGATGCATGATAATGTCCTACTTGCGTGTTAAGATTAATATGGAACATAAACAAACTAAACATAACAAACGTGTCAACAACGATTCGCACATACAAACAGGAACTGTACTATCAGGTGAGTTCGCGGCCCCTTTTACTATCTTCTACCTTTGGGGGAGAAAAGATTGCATACAAACCATTCTCAAACAAAAAACCCATTTTTGATACATATGGACATGCTTTATCACTATATATATATATGTGTGTGTGTGTGTGTGTGTGTGTGGCACACATCACAACAAAGTACTCACAAACACAACTCGGACCGTTAGTAGCACGGGACGCATATCGTGGTAATCTTGAATAGTACTATTTGGGTCTGATAAACCCCTTTGCTGCAATTGGGAGCCACCCTGACTGAGAGTTGGAAGAGAGCAAAATTAACCAAACACATTTACCATTGTCTTGTGTGATGGACATGGAGGGAGGCATGCTGTCAGCTTCGGTTTCGAACCAACATATAATATAACTGTATTGACTAGCTATTAATCGATATTGTATTGTAATGATACGTAGTCCTGCAACATTTACTTTAAAAATTTAATGTTTACTGCTTATGTAAAATCGTTGCACTCACCAACCATTGTGTTGACCTTTTTCTCGCACACACACATGACTAGGATGCTAGGACGAGGTCGCATGCATCTACTAAGTGTCTTAGGCTATTGAAAACAATCTAACAGTTTTGGTTTTGTAATGTAATGTAATCTTAAACAATTTAAACCGCTTCCGCGACTTTTGATTTGAAATGTTTGTTAACATTTTACTTAGCTTCTGCAACTCTGATTTACAAAGTTGTTTTATCCAAGTTATTGGATGTACGTAAACAACCAGACGTATAGCTCTCGCAAGTGTGACCGGAGACTGCGATCCTGCACCAATCGTGGTCGCGCCCTCGGTGGTCGAAACCTGGGAGTATTACAAATTTAAAGTCCAAACAAATTAAAATAGTAAAAAACTACGTTCAAGCTCCTAGCATTTCTTAATTTGCGCTTTCACCTGAAACATGTTTAAAATAAAAGGTCAACTATAACGTTGGTGAGTATTCATAGGTTTTAAGCACACACCAAAATTTTGTTGATATAATGTATATATAATGTCACATGTGAGTACTAAGCATAATGAACAATAGCCAAATGAACTAGCAAATAAAACATATAAAATAATGTTTACAAGTGATGTTTGAGCATGTTTGGCATTCCTAAAAATTCTCAATTTGTATCTTTGACATCCGTCAATTTTTCAGGTTTTAATTTCGATCAAACTTTAAATTTTATTCAACTATATTAGACTCATTTAAAACCAGGCAAAATTCAACAAACTAGATAAAAAATTAAGTATATATTTGGTTTAAATTAAATGGTTCACAATCAAATCTCAATACTTAAAATATTGAGTGATATAATCAAAATTTGTTGCTTAATAACATGAATATTGGGTCTTAAAAACATAATCTAATGAATATGTGCATATGTATTTGGAACTCGATTATACTCCTATACACGACCATATTATTTTCGTTTAACGCACTCTCATGTATGATCATCCAAAAAAATCAATACAAGCATTCATATATGTAAGTGTGTGAAAATAATAATAATATAATAATAATAATAATAATAATAATAATAATAATAATAAATTATATTATTATTATATTATTATTATATTATTATTATTATTATTATTATTAACAACAATATATATACGTATATGTTGAAATATATTAAACACACAAGTAATAAATAATTGAGAATCTCTTGCCTTTTTTGACATTCTAATTCATTCATTTTATTTTAATTTAACAATAATAATGTCCAACTTCATATTAAATTCTAATATAAAATGCCACAACAACCATACCGACTTCAACATCATATAACTTTATCGTAACAACTCGAAACGAAACAAACTCAAACTCTATGGTTAGTTCATTGAGTTAGCTTTCTAAGAAATATTATACGTTTTCTAACTCAACCAAATGATACCCGAAATAGCCTCTACAAAATCAGTATGCATATATAGATCTTTTGACTTTGCAGTTTCGTCCTAATTCCGAGTAGAAACACAAAAACGTTTCCGTATCAAAGTTGTTCAGAACACCTTGAAATACTAGATTGCAAAGTATCGTAATTTTTGAAAAAAAATTGCTATTTGAAAAGTTCAGTCGAAAATGTTTAACATAATCTGTCTAAAAAAGAAAATTATAAAAATGCTACGATATCCTATATTTATATATTTGTCAAGAAAATGAAATATTAACTCGTATACATACATACATACATACATACATACATACATACATACATACATACATACATACATACATACATACGTACATACATACATACATACATACATATTTATACACACACATATAGTTATTTTAAAAGAATATTATTGAAATGTAATATTTCAAAGCTTTGGATATTGATAATCAAAAACGGATATTCTTCAAAAATACTCCGTTATCATGCCAAAATTTTAGAAAAAAATAAATAATTATTTTTAAGGTATTATAACAAAAGTGAAGGGGG
This sequence comes from Mikania micrantha, assembly GCA_009363875.1. Lineage (NCBI taxonomy): Eukaryota > Viridiplantae > Streptophyta > Magnoliopsida > Asterales > Asteraceae > Mikania > Mikania micrantha. The sequence continues at coordinate 1,609 of SZYD01001212.1, read as the reverse complement.
GCTCTCGGTTTTTAAATAATTCTCCCATGTGATTTCAAATTCAAAATGAGAACATATAGTTCTCAACCTCCCAAAATAAAAAGAAGGGTTCTCGGTCAATAAAGGGTTTCTCGACCAAGATGTTCAAAAGGAAAGGGAGGTTCTCAACTTGGTGGGGTTCTCGGTTTAGTGTGTTCTCGGTTTCTTTGGTTAGCCGGGAATGAGAAAAGAGAAAGGAAAAACAGATTATCTGTTCATCGTCTTTAACCTTTCAACCCTAAATAAATCTCAGTTCATTGCAGGTTTCTACCAATTTCATAATTTACTTATTTAAGATCTAAATAAGTTAAGAAAATAAGTTTGAAGTTGGAGAAATACAATGGTTTTGTTTTGAAGCTAAAACCAAAAGAAAACATGTAGATCTACATGCAAAACACGGATATGAGCTCGTGTTCTTCGTGCTTTTGTAATCTACTCGACTGGAGAAGAGTTTTGACACCAATTTCACCCAAAACGGTTGAGCAATGTAGAAGTTATGGTTAGGGTTTTTAGTGAAATGTTCTAGAGAGAGAATGAACGTGAGTCTGTAAAGAGAGAGAGAGAAATGAGATGGGGAAAATGAGGAAGAAGAGATATCTCATCCTTTTATACTCTGTGTTATTCCCGCTTGCTTGGTTTCGCTTATTTACAAGTTAATTATTTAAGCTAATCGGTTTTACGAAACTTGTCTTTAAATTGTGAAATGTTTAATAAAATGATTTTATTAAAAATCGCTTAAGGTGTTTATTCCTAGTAAAGTTTTAATTCCTTTTTATTTAATTTAAGTATCGTAACTAATATTTTGTTTATCTTGTTGAAATGTGTTACTCAGTATGCATTCGTAAAGATCGTCACCTTTACAATTACAATGTGTTCACATCGTATTTCAACTCGATTTACGATTCATGGAATATTGTCTCAGAATATTATTCTTAATAATTGTATCGTGTGAATCGTCACCCACGCGAACACATTATCAAGTTAACATTTCTGAAATGCCTTTATCGTTTTTATTCGGACCTCACCATCGTATAAATATTTCCATTATCACTTTCATTATTTTAATAAAATATGTTTATCAATTATCAATTTCCGAATCCTTAACCCCACTAAAATATATCACTAACACATCCATGATAGACCGAAATAAGTTTATGTGTATAGGGCATACGTAGGAGTCGGTCGCAAGCTATCAGCCACCGTCCCACCATTATTTCGATAACCACGACCATGTGTCCTTGGCTATATTAGTGACCAAACCATAACTGTCACACCCAAGCGCGGGCCGGATCGAGTGTCCCGTCGGGGCGGAATGGTCACAGGGCGCGATATGAATTATAATTGTGATGATCAGATTGTTTACATAGCAGATGATATATAATGAGAAAATGCTAAATGAAATAGAATTACAAAGTTAAATTACATCAGTTTCGTTATAATTTAACTATGTAAATCTACATCACATCATAATTTTTCATCTTGTATCTACACAAGATATAAACAATAATATGTATAATGATGTTTCAAAATTATGCACGTTCCAAAATACTAGGTCCTCTATCTGGGCATCTAGTCAGAAGCACGAACTTCT
>SZYD01001211.1:0-75535 GCA_009363875.1 Mikania micrantha | reverse complement strand
TCAAGTTAATACAACTGCAGTAAAAACACTCTAGTTTGTTTAGTTGTACTTCAACTAAACTCCCCATGGTTTAGATTATAATAATGTGTTCTCACTATAAGTTGTATACCAATAAATGATAATATTTCAGTAATTCATAATACCTTATCAATTAAACATATCAGTCTTAAACAGTACAAACAGTATATAATGTAATAGCCTGAAATAAACACGCGTGTGTTACAGTCTCCCCTAGTTAAGGGAATTTCGTCCCGAAATTCCATCTTGGAGTGACCGTAGTGAATAAGTGTGGGTACTTAAGCTTCATCTGATCTTCTCGTTCCCAGGTGAATTCTGGACCACGCTTCGACTCCCAACGTACTTTGACAATTGGAATTCTACTGTGTTTGAGCTTTATAACTTCACGGTCCATTATCTCCACTGGTTTTTCAACGAAGTGCATGGTATCATCGACGCGGATGTCATCGACTGGTACCTGAATATCATGATCAGCTAAGCATTTTCTTAAATTGGACACGTGAAACGTTGGGTGTACATTACTAAGTTCAGGAGGAAGTTCCAACTTGTAGGCAACCTTCCCGATCCGTTTAAGAATCTTAAAAGGGCCAACATAACGTGGAGTAAGCTTACCCTTCTTCCCGAATCGTACCACTCCTTTCCAAGGTGATACCTTGAGTAATACCATATCTTCAACTTCAAACTCTAAAGGTTTTCGTCGTTTATCCGCGTAGCTTTTCTGCCGACTGCGTGCAGCTAACAGATTGTCACGGATTTGGCGGATCTTGTCAGTCGTTTCTTGAATAATCTCGGGACCAGTGATCTGCGATTCGCCGACCTCGATCCAACAAATAGGTGACCGACGCTTTCTACCATAAAGAGCTTCGAACGGCGCCGTACCAATGCTCGCGTGATAACTGTTGTTATACGAGAATTCAACTAATGGAAAATGGCTATCCCAGTTGCCACCGAAATCGATGACACAAGCTCTCAACATATCTTCAAGTGTCTGGATCGTCCGCTTCGTCTGTCCATCCGTTTGAGGATGATAAGCAGTGCTAAAATCCAATCTTGTTCCAAAAGCTTCCTGAAGTGATTCCCAAAATCATGCCGTGAAACGAGCATCACAATCCGATATTATGCTCAAGGGAATTCCATGTCGACTAACGATCTCATCAACGTAGATACGAGCTAATTTCCGCACAGGGTACGTCTCGCGTATCGGTAAGAAATGAACCGACTTGGTTAATCGATCTACTATCACCCAAATACTGTCATTACCGCTTGCGGTTCGTGGGAGTTTGGTAATAAAATCCATGGAGATATTCTCCCACTTCCACATGGGTATTTCTGGTTGTACTAACAATCCCGAAGGCCGCTGATGTTCTGCCTTGACTTTAGCGCAGTTAAGGCACTTGGATACATACTCAGCAATATCCTTCTTCATTCCAGGCCACCAGTATAAGACTCTAAGGTCTTGATACATCTTGTCAGCTCCCGGATGGATTGAGTAACGTGACTTATGAGCGTCATCCAAAATCATCATCCTAAGATGATCCCTATTCAGTAACCACATCCGATTCAAATAATACATCAAACCATCATCCTTAGTTTCCAATAGTAACTCGGTCCCGCAAGACATCTCATCTTTTGGGCTATCCTGAGCCAATGAGTGTTGTTGGGCTGTGAGAACATCATTACGAAGATTAGTGTGCACTTGGACACTATGGATTTGAACATGACTCTTGCGACTAAGCGCATTTGCTATTACATTCGATTTACAAGGGTGGTAGCGAATTTCACAGTCATAATCATTCAATAGTTCAACCCACCTTCGTTGTCTCATGTTAAGCTCTTTCTGATTAAGTATATGTTGCAAACTTTTATGATCAGTAAAGACTACACACTTCGTGCCATAAAGATAATGTCTCCATATCTTCAAAGCAAACACGATTGCACCAAGTTCCAAGTCATGTGTAGTGTAGTTCTTCTCATGAATTTTCAGTTGTCTTGATGCATAGGCCACAACTTTTCCCCGCTGCATGAGAACACAACCGAGACCTAGGTTGGATGCATCACAGTAAACCACAAAATCATCGTTTCCCTCAGGCAGTGTCGAGACAGGAGTATCACAAAGTTTCTGCTTCAGGGTCTGAAATGCCTCTTCTTGCTTTGGTCCCCACTCATAAGGCCTATCCTTTTGAGTTAAAGAAGTGAGAGGGACAGAAATTCTGGAGAAGTTCGGAATAAAACGCCGATAGTAACCGGCAAGTCCAAGAAAATGATCGAATCTCCGTTGGTCTCTTCGATGTACTCCAATTCTTCACCGCATCAATCTTCGCAGGATCCACGTGAACACCCTTTTCATTGACTATGTGTTCCAAGAATTGAACGTACAGTTGGAGAATTCACACTTGGAGAATTTGGCGTACAGTTGTTCTTTTCTTAGAATCTCCAAAATCAACTTAAGATGTTGCTCGTGTTAATCTTTGCTCTTGGAGTATATCAAAATATCATCAATGAATACGATCACAAACTTATCCAAGTATGGCCTGCAAACACGATTCATGAGGTCCATGAAAACCGTTGGTGCATTGGTAAGGCCGAAGGGCATTACCAGAAATTCTTAATGGCCATATCTTGTTCTGAAAGCAGTCTTGGGAATGTCATCATCATGTACACGAAGCTTATGATACCCAGACCTAAGATTGATCTTCGAGAACCATGCCGAGCCTTGAAGTAGATCGAAAAGATCATCGATGCGCGGCAGAGGATATCGATTCTTTATGGTCAGCTTGTTCAACTCGCGGTAATCGATGCACATTCGGAATGACCCGTCTTTCTTCTTGACAAACAAGACCGGTGCACCCCATGGCGAATGGCTCGGGCGAATGAATTCCTTATCAGTTACTTATTGTAGTTGGCTCGCCAATTCTTGTAACTCCGAAGGCGCCAGTCTATAAGGAGCTTTGGCGACTGGGTTCGCACCAGGTACTAAGTCAATCCGAAATTCTACTTGACGTTCTGGTGGAAGACCCGGCAAGTCGTCTGGAAATACTTCAGGAAAATCTCTTATCACAGGAACGTCTTCAATGCTCTTTCCTTTCTCCTTTTTCTCCACCACATGTGCTAAAAATGCTATACATTTCTTCCTAAGGTACTTGTGTGCTTTAGTGCATGACATCAGCTTAAGACCTTTACTAGAAGTTTTCCCAAAAACTCTTAAAGTTTCACCCGAAGGTAAGGGAATACGAATATATTTTTCATGACAGACAATTTCCGCTTTGTGGGTGGCTAACCAATCCATGCCTATGATAACATCAAAGCTAGCAAGTTGCATAGGTATAAGATCAATTAGGAAGACGTGATCATTTAAGTTCACAGTACACCCAATAATAACAGTGTCAATATCAATAGTGTTTCCGTCAGCCACCTCTATGTTAAACGGCTTGTCTATCTTAGTATGTGTCATTCCAAGCATATACTCAAAATCATGTGAAACAAAACTCCTATCAGCACCAGATTCAAATAAAACAGATGCATAAGAGTTGTTAATCAGAAATGTACCGTTGACCACATCCTAGTTGGCTTGAGCTGCTGGAGCATTCAGTTGAAACGCTCTGCCTCTTGCCACCCTTTGATCGTTTCCTATCAGTCTCGGGCACTGGTTTCTGAAATGACCCACTTCACCACACTCGTAACAGGCTCTTGCTTGTACAGGTGCCTGGCGAACGGGTACAGCAGGAATAGGTTGTGCGTGTGGAGCTGGCAGTGCAAGCGGAGCAGGTTGCATCCTTTGTGCTTGCGGTGCACTCTGACAGACATTTGCAAAATGACCAAACTTTCCGCAGTTGTTGCAGACACGACATGGCAAATTTGGTGCGTGATGATATCTGCAGGTGTTACATTGAGGAGTAGCCCCAACATAATTTCTGGCAGTTGAGTTGTTTGATGATTGTTGCGCAGACTTTGCAGCAGGAGTAGTAACAAAAAAGTTCCTAGCCTTTCGTTTCTTGTTGCTGCTTTTCGAAGAGCTGTCTTGTTCAGTCTTGACTTCAGTTGAAGCCTCCTTTGCAGCTGACTTTGTATCCACCTTTTTAGACCCCTTTCGTGTGAGTGTTCCAGCCTTCACATGGTTATCAGTCAATGTTTCAGATAAGTGGATTGTAGCCTCCAGTGTTTTAGGGTTGCTACCATAGACCATGTCTTGAATCTGCATTGGTAGACCGCATATGTACTTCTCTATTGCTCTCTCAAGTGGTGTCACTAGATGAGGTACCAGTAGACAATACTCATGGAAGCGAGTATTGTAAATTACATTCTCCCCGCTATCCTGTTTGAGTTCCCAGAACTCAGTTTCCAGTTTCCTCATCTCACTGAGAGGACAAAATTCAGTGGTCATCAAGTTCTTGACCTCAGTCCATGTCAGTGCTAGAGCAGCATCTACTCCCCTAGTTTGCTTCTCCCCATTCCACCAAGTTAGTGCTCTCTTTTAAAAAACACTAGTGGCATAACGAACTTTCAAATTCTCGGGGCAATCACTGTTGATGAAAGTGTTTTCCATACTCTCAAACCACTGCAGCAGACCAGTGGTTGTCTTAGAACCCGTAAAATTTTGTAGATTACAGGAGTTGAAGTGTTTGAATGTGCAGACCGGTGGGTTTGCACCACCTCTGTTCTGATTGAGAGTCTGATTGGCTTGAGTCAGTTGATTCACCAATCCAGTAATGAGGTTTGTAGCTCTTGCATGCCAGTGTTGGCATTACTATTGTTAGCATCCCCATTGTTGGTGTTTGTATCATCTTCGTTGTGACGACGCGGTGGCATGTTTCTGAGAATGTTAGAAACATGTTACTACCGTTTACAACGTAAGTCATACAAAACTACGGTCAAATGAGTTCATTTCAACAGTTAGAATTACATATGAGAACTATATTTTTCTCCTACTTGTTATCAAACTCATAGTAAAGTAGTAACTTCCTAATATTATACTAAAGCATACTAATTGGTCATATCTAATATTAACTAGCTATTCCTAAATTTCAAACATTTTCCTCCCTAAACTAACACTGACAACCTCCCAATGCAATGCAACAAGCTTTATATAGGGCATACTTAGACTTGACCGCAGTCGCATCATCCGACGTCCCACCACCGTTGCATTACACCACGATTATTCCCTTGTTAGAATTTAGGGTGTACTATGTATCTTCCAATTATCTCACTTCACAACGCTTATCCTAGGTAGGATAATTTTGTGTGAAGTGGTCTCAAGTTCCCTTGGACAACTAGCTTCGCCTAATGTCTAAGTTCACCTGACATGTAGGTTCGCCTATTTCTAAGTTCACCAAATGTCTAAGTTCACCTGACATTAAAGTTCTCCTAGTGTCTAAGTTCACTCAAAGTCCATACTAATTCTCAATATCCATATCATTAATGAGTGTTCATATCATCACTGAGTGCTCTTATTATCACTAAGTGTTCATATACTCCCTATAATTCATTCTCATCAAGTGTTCATGCCATCACTAAGTGTTAGTATTATCACTATGCGTTCATATTATCACCAATTGTCCATCTCAACGCTTAATATTCAGTTCATCACTAAGTGTTCGTATTATTCATTCATCCTATTCACCCCACATGTCCTATAAGTGTGTCAATCAAATATGACTATCCAATATGCTATAAGTGAGTATATGTGTTCATAATATGAGATCATCCAATAAGTCAATCCAATTCAAGTTCAACCAACATTCCATCAATCAACAATTCTCATCAACCATATCCAAAAATTCCTAGTAAGTTCTAAGTTCCTGACACTGACAGACCCCCAATATACTACAAATGGTATATGTATAGGGCATATGTAGGGGTCAGTCGCAGCTGCCCCAGCCAACATCCCACCACCTTTGAAGTATACCACGAGTGTGTCCTTGTCCGGTGATCAAAGATCAAACAATTAATTTCCTAAGCACATGAATTCCTAAATAGTTAACCTAATAAGCAAATAATCTCCCAACGGGTAGCTCCCTTATTCCTCAATACTGACATCCACCCGATGTACTGTAAATGGTATATATAGGGCATAAGTAAAGGTCAGTCGCAACCGCTCAACCAATGTCCCACCACCTTTACAATACACCAAGAGCATGTCCTTATCGACTCATTAGGGCACAATCAATCATGAAATCAGCAATTAACATATGCAATTCAGATATATAGCAGGAGTTCAATTAACATGTAGTAAACATATAAGCATGAAATATTGAATATAATAACTAGTGTATGAAATAGTTTCATACTAGGGTATCCTACGGTTATATACTAGGTCAACCATTTCTAGTAACCTAATTCCCTATAACCTAGGCTCTTATACCAATCTGTAACACCCCGACCGATGGCGGAAACGTCGGGATGCCACGAGGGATGTGTAGATTGTTCATAAGCTCGTGGGCATCTAATTAAATCATCATATATCAATTAATTAACAAAATTAATTACATCAAAAATCATGTTCATCATGAGATAGTTACATCAATTACACAAAAGATTTAGCTAAACTAACTAAACTCTAGTCTTCAGAATTTCAGTTATTTTAGCTAAGTCCAAGAACCTAAGTGATGATGTCCAAAAGATGTAGAGCTATCCTGCCCTACCTGCTTCTCCTCGTTCCTTGAAACATGTAGAAAATCAAGTGTCAACTACGAAGTAGTTGGTGAGTAATCATAAGTTTTATGTTTAAAATGTTTACAAAAAAATTTATAAAAGTTTATAGTTTTCCGCGAAAATCCACATGTGCACCTGCGAGATAATCCAACACATAACCCAAACACACAATCACAAACACACATTCACATATTTCAAATAATCATAGATAATCAATCACATATATATTCAACCAATCTCAATCATCAATAACTTCAAATAATATAAGTGACAATACATGAAATCATTGTGATTGACCGAAGTCATAGACAAGGACCCATGGAGTTGTGGCAATCCACGTGACAATACATGCAATCATTGCGGATGACCGAAGTCAACAGCAACGACTCATGGAACTGTGATAATTCAAGTGACAATACATGCAATCATTGCGGATGACCGAAGTCAACAACAACGACTCATGGAATAGAGATAATCCAATAGTATGAATATCATAATGATAAACTAGGTGTCAACCATGTGTTATCAAAATACATATAAAACTGGTATACATGCTTCACCTCTGAGTTTGAAAACAAAATAGTTTAAAAAGGAAGTTATGAGAACTCACCTGAATGCTTTAGATTCGGTGACCTTGTAAAATGCGCGCTCACGTAAGATAAATCAAAACAACCCAATCAACCTGTAATTTTTTGTACGTTTCATGTTCATGAGTATATGCGCTTTATTACTATTGAGTGTCCACATAGGTTTAATTTAAACTTATAAGTATTTCTTTAACTTAGTCTATTTAATCTAAGTTAAGTTGTAACACCTAAGATTCTATAAATGATAATAATACAATTGTGACTTAAACTCGGTAGTTTTAATTATCCATCATATGATGATTTATAAATACTATAGCAAGGGGTATAAGTTGTAAAGGTGATAGACTTACACACTTATGTACACTCTCGTATATACGCATGCATGCATGATTACTTGAGTTGCTAACATTTAAAGCTGTTAAATCGCAATTAGGTTTAAGAAATCAACTTAACTTATTTTCATAAACCATTTAAGTTACAAAAATCCTTAAATTAAAACATGTTCTTATATAAAAATATAGTAACTCGGATGGCTCGTGCATGCATGGTTGTATTACACCCCATGTTATTTCGTTTATCATAAGAATATGTGTTGAATGTAGCCCCTCCCTTAGCTCGTAAAGATTTGGTTAGACAACCCTAGGTCCGGCCCTAGGTTCGCTGCCCTTAGCCCAGCCTTGGTCCAGGTTCAGCAAAACTTAGACTTAGTTCAAGCTATGGTTCGGGACAATTCCAACCCAACGAACCCTTAGGTTCGCTTGATCCCTGGTTCAGCTATACTCTCAGGTTCAGCCGCTAGATGGTTCGTCAAGCTCCCAGGTTCGCCTCCTTGGTTTGCTGACCACATGCAGGTTCGTCCAAGGTTGGGTCCCTACGGTTCGTGGTTCAGGTTTGCCGGAAAGGTGAGGTTCGGCTACTCCATGGTTCACTGAAAAAGGGAAGGTTCGGCCCAGTAATCCCTCCCATCAGCTTGGGTTCTTCCAAGTCTGGTTCGTCTATATGGGAGGTTCGCATGGTGAAGGGTTCGACCCATGCAACAGGTTCGTGGCATTAGGGTTCGCGGTATAGGAGGGTTCGGCTAAAGGGAGGTTCGCCGACCTGTATCTATCCTCCACGTTCGAGTTGTGCCTCATCCTCATCATCTTCGAACTACTGCATGTTATAGGCTAAACCGTGGCTTTCCCATACCAACGCTAGTTTGTTTTAGGTTTTTTCAAGTATAGAATTTATCTAAAACATAATAATGTAAACTGGTTGTTGCTTAGAGTGAGAAACAAAAGAAAAACTCGAGATCTACCTCTAATTAGCTACTAAATGTTGGATTTCTTTGTAGATTCTTGTTCTCCTCGATCACACGAACGTTTTGGCACCAAAATCACGCGAAACCGTTGAGAAATGAAGAAAATCTAGAGAGAAGGTAGAGAGAGAGGTGACGGGTTGGGGTGTTTAGAGAGAGAGTGTAAGTGTGAAAATGAAGAAGATGAAGAAATTCATCTTTCCTTATACCGCGTATCATCCCCGCGTGCCCGGTTTCGTTTATTTCGCGTTAACCCCGTTAAATGCTCGGTTTTACTCGTAAATATATATTTAAACATAAAACGTTTAAATAATTATGTTTCGTTTTAAATAAAATGATTTCTTTAAATAAAATAGTTTATATACAATGCCTCTGTTTTCTTTCGTTAAATTAATTATTTAATAAAACTATTTATTCAGATCCATCTTAGGTTGGGATTCCTAATAAACGTTTTAAATTTCCATTTATTAATTTAATATCGTTACATATTATTCTGTTATCTCGTCGAAACGCATTACTTACGTACGTATTCGTAAAGACCTTTACGAATCCAACACTCGTATCGTATTTCGATTCGAATTACGATTTATGGAATATCGTTTCAGGATATTATTCCTAATAATTATATCCGTGTGAATCGTCACCCACGTGAACACATTATTAAGTTAATATTTTTGAAGTAATATTCGCGTTTAAGTTGTGATCGTAACCTTACCATCGCGTAATTCTTTCCAATAAGGCCTTCATTATTTTATTATCTTGAATATTATAATTTCCCAATCCAAAACCCCAGATTCTCCTCGCCAAAGCCTCAACACCGATATAATCATGATAAACCGAAGATGGCTTATGTATAGGGCATATGTAGAGGTCAGTCGCAACCGCCTCAGCCAACGTCCCACCACCTCTTCGATAGACCATGATTATATCATTGCCTATCTTTGGCTATAGAATCCTATAACACTACCATTCCCAGTCATCAGTCCATATCAAGTTAATACAACTGAAGTAAACACTCTGGTTCTGTTTAGTTGTACTTCAACTAAACTCCCCATGGTTTATGCTTATAATAATGTGTTCTCAATATGTATACCAATAATGATAATATTCAGTAATCCATAATAATCACAATTAACATATCAAGTCTTAACAGTACAAACAGTATAATGTAATAGCCTGAAATACAACGGTGTTACATTACATATTCCAGTATTCAAAATCCAAGTTATTCTAAATTCAAATTCTATAGATGCAATGCCTTTAGTATATTTGGTTTGATTCTTTGCTATGTGATACTACTTGCTTTTTGATTTTGTGTTATTCTATGTTACTCTATGTTACTCTATGTTACTCGATACCGAGTAGCCTAAGGTGTGTTAGATACCACCTTCGCTTTGACTTAGGTCAAATGTGCTAAAAGGGCGAAAAGTACAATCGTGGGCAGACTTGTGAAAATACTTAGCTTTGTGCTTTGTATTGGAACGAGTTTGGAGGCGATATAAACTATAGCAGACTTGTAGATATACTAAGCTTTTAGCTAAGTATTGATACGATTTTGGTGACGAGATATTCTATAAACTTAATTGCAAACTAGTAGGATATGCATGCTAGAATTTAAACTTTGTAGTCTAATTGAATTGCATCAGTTTTCTATGTATACTATATAAACTGTATGGGTTACTCACCAACTATGCAAACAGTTGACAAAATCTTCATTTTGCATATGTAACAGGATAATGGATGCAATGGCGAAGACATAGGATAGGTTTATGCTAGTAGACCTAGTTTTAAATTTAAACAATGTAGACTTATTCAATTATTGTATTTCGGTTTTGTAAACAATGTAATGAATGTTTGATTTAATATGAGTTAATGTTTGTTAAATCTTTAATATTCTTGCATTAACTATTGAAACCTATAAAATAACACCATGAGCTAATGAACAGTCGAGCTCGTGCCCCGACGTATTCCGCCGTCGGTCTGGGTGTGACATTATTATTATTAACACTTATTATTATTATTATTATTTATTATTATTATTATTATTATTATTATTATTATTATTATTATTATTATTATTAGTATTATTATTATTATCATTATTATTATTATTATTATTATTATGATTATTATTAGTATTATTTTTATTAACACTTTTTAGTATTGTTATTTCTGGACGCGTTGATCACTTGGAATGGATGATGCGGTGGATGATGGAGAGTATGGCTGCTTCTGATGGCATTGATGTTCCTGTCTATTCAGGACCGGGACATGACCATGATCCTGCGGATCCTGGTGGTGATGCTTAGTTATTTTTGCTGTATTTTCTGTTTTTTTATGTATTTTGATGTATGGACACTACTTATTATTCGGATGTATGTATTTTTATTTCGTATGTATGTTGTGTGTAACATCACTGTATTTCCGGTCGTCCGTATATCCGTAAGATTGTACTGTTACGACCTGATGTAATAATTATTAATGACACTGAATTATTGGATGCATTATTTGATGATTATCACTGTTATTGGTATACATATTTAAAAAATATTATTATATGCGTAAACCATGGGGAGTTTAATTGTAACCCAACTAAACAGAACCAGAGAGTTTATCGCTGTTGAATTCACAGATATGGGATTATTGGTTTGGAAATGGAAAGGAGTCTGGGTTGGTTGTTGTTTGATTGCTAAATAAAGTCAAGGACACATGGTCATGGTTTATCGAAATAGCGGTGGGACGGTGGCTGGGGCAGTTGCGACTGACCCCTACATATGCCCTATACATATGCATATTTCGGTCTATCACGGATGTGTCAGTGATATGGTTTAGTGGGTTTTGGATTGGGATTTATAATATTAAAGATAATTAAATAATGAAAATGATATTGGAAATAAATACGCGATGGTGAGGTTACGATCATAATTTAAACGCGAATATTAATTCAGAAATATTAACTTAATAATGTATTCGCGTGGGTGACGATTCATACGAATATAATTATTAAGAATAATATTCTGAAACGATATTCCATAAATCGTAAATCGAATCGAAATACGATACGAGCGTTGGATTCGGAAAGGTGACGACCTTTACGAATACGTACGTAAGTAACGTGTTTCGACGAGATAATTAAATAATATTGACGATATTAAATTAATAAATAAAAACCAATAATATTTATTAGGAATCACAACGTAAAACAAATCTGAACAAAACGTTTTAATTAAATAAATTATTTAGCGAAAATAAAAGGAAAACTGTCTTATGAAAACAATATTAATTACAAATCAATTTGTTATTCGAAATAAAATGGAATTATTTAAACAAATTATGTTTTAAATATATTTTTTTCTTTCAAGTTAAACCGAGTAGGTTATTACACTTTACGCGAGATAAACGAGACCGATCACGCGGTGTCAAAACGATGTATAAAAGGGATGAAAGACTTTATCTTCTTCATTCCTCAAGCTTCTACTCTCTCTCTACTTAGCAAATTCGTCACCCACATAACACCTAACTTCTCTCTACGATTACACGTTCGTTTCTTGACGGAATCACGTGATTCTTGGCCCTAAACGACCACAAGATCAAGGAGAACAAGGAAGTACAAGAAAAACTCACGTTTGATCGGTTCATTCGAGGTAAATATTGATTTTCTTTTCGATTTCTTACATTAAACATCAACCGGTTGTGTTTTGTACTTAGAAAACGATTTTTAACAAGATAGAACATTGAGTTGTGCGTGTATAGACTAGAATCCATGAGTGTATCAGGCTGCAATGGCTGATAGGATCCGGAGATGATGATGAACAGCTCCAGATGCAGGTCGGCCGAACCTTTGGAGGTGGCCGAACCTTCCTTCTGACAGGTGAACGAACCTTCGATGGGCTAGAGCTGAGAGCAGCGAACCATGTGGATGGGACGAACCCTCCCAGGTTAAACGAACCTAGCTGCTACTTTGTCAACCCAGACGAACCTAAGGACCACAAGTGACCGAACCCTTAAGATCTACGAACCTATGTTTGGAGTTTCACGAACCTTGAACGTAGGAAGCTACGAACCCTAGTATGCTACGAACCCGAATGTCACTGTGACAATCCGACTTTTCGGATTAATCTTGTTAACTAAAAAGGGTTAAATCACAGGCCCGATCACAGGCCCAACATGACCAATGTAGGCCCAATGAGCCAAGATAGGCCCAATAAGGCCAGTGTAGGCCCAATGAAGTCCAGGAAGGCCCACTAAGGCCCAAGTAGGCCAAATAAGGCCAAAGTAGGCCCAAGGTAGGCCCAACGAGTCTATGATAGGCCTAGTTGTATTTAAGAGGCCCAATTGGGTTAATCAAAGCCCAACAATGTTTCAAGTGGCTAATTGGTGACAATTCGGTATTCCGGATTAATTCCGTTAACCTTAGAATTAACCGTAATGATGTGAAATCATTTAAAATCAAAATAGAGGGGTGTTAATTGATCTAAAACAATCTTAGAATGTTAAGAACCTCAAGAATTAAACTTGAAATCTCAAATTAACCTCAATTTTGACTTTCAGAGTCAAAATTCGGTTTATAAATCAAGTAAAATTCGAAATTTCTCACAAATCGGTTGGTAACTGATCTTTAACCATTCTTAATAACCATATTGATGATTGGTATCAATAATTAACGGTTATAGTAGATAATAATGACGAATTGAATTCAATTGCAAGCCAAAGAGGCGAAACCGTCATTTGCATGATTGAAAATCCTACAATTCGATCATATTACTCACAATTGAAACTCAATACACTCTAGTCGGCACTATTAGCTTCTCCTAAGTTCAACAATTCGATCGTGGAAGGCTAGGAAGAGGAGTTTGGTCGTGGGATTGGCCGAAATTCAAGACTAAGTGATCTACTACAATTCGACATCAAAACAGGTTAGTAATCAATCCTAAACTTTCTAAAAGGGCCGACTAAGCTAATCCATATGACCAATTCGTGATTAAACATCGAATCATATGGTTTCTAGTTCTAGGGTTCTAAGTAAAAACGGTTTTGGGGATTTAGATACAATCATATTTAAGAATGAAATTAAAGTATATAAGTAGTTTCAGAGAAGGCCGACTAAGGTTAATCCTAAATCAATTTCGATTAATAACATCGAATTGTCGCATTTCGATTTCTAGGGCTCATAGTAAGAAACGATTTGGGGGTTTTTAATCAATCAAGTTTTAAAATCAAATTAATTGTTATGGTTAGTTTCAGAATGAACCGATCAAGTTAAACCATCTGCCAATTTCATGAAGCATGCGTGAATTTATTGATTTTGAGTTCTAGGTTTCTTCGAGTTAAACGGTTTGGGGGTTTTAATGGAAATGAGTGTTAAAATCGAATTAATTGGTATGAATGGGTTCGTAGAACTATGTTGAAGAAAATCTGTTGATGTTATGACTTAAGGTAAACGAATTCGATGAAATCGAATAATGGGTTTAGAAATTGAGTTCGAATCGGTATACTTTCAATTAAATGGGTTATATTGTGTTGTTTTCGAATTAAAATCGTATATAGACTAGGTTGAATACCCAGAAGCGAAGCCCTATGGTTTTAAGGGCTAATAAGTTCGAATTGTGGGTCAATTTGGACTCCATTTGCTTCGGCTATAGTATGAAATATGGGAATCCGATCAGGTGTGGTTAAAGGAATTCAAACAGGACTTGGGTAAAGAAATTGGAGTTAGATGAGTTGGTAAGCAAGGTGTATGGTGGATGGGGGGGTCGCGGGTTCGATCCCGGCCCCAACCATTTTTTTTGGGTTTTAATATTATTTTAGTACTTTGACCATATCTTATTCGTTTTAACTCCGTTTTGACCCGTTCAAGTTGCGTTGGAACCGTAATGGGAATACGGACGAGGTGAAATGATAAAATTCATATTTTAATCCGAAAACGAAATCGCGTATAATTACGGTTATTTAAATAAAATTAAATATGATTTTATTTAAACGATTTCAAAGGCACGCGTACATACGTATGCACATTCTTAACACTCTAACATACGTGTGTTGACACGTATGTGATTTCAAGCACAAAACGAGATCTCGAATAACACTACGTTATTTTTTAAACACAGATCCTTCGTAAGAGGATTTTCTACGCAAGTTCACATATTTGATCATTCTGCAATACTCAAAGGTGCGTACACGACCCCTTTCTTATTTTAAACTGTTTTGGGGGAGAAAACATGTGCAACAAACTATTTTTAGATACATATCACTTGCATGAGTTAGCTGTTTACATTATGTGACAACATAGCAATTTGAAAGTCCTTACACACCTCGAACCGTTTAGTTTGCCGTAGCGCAAAGCGTGGTAGTTGGAAATAGATCTATTAGGTTTGACAAACCTCACCTGGTAGATGGGATCTACGCAGGTGTTTGACTGACCAAACACATTTTACTATTGTTGTGCTAGACAATAGTGGCAAGGCAAAAACATGCTATAGCATGGCAATTCGTCAGCTTCGGTGTCGACCACTTATGTAAATAGTTTATATGACTAGCTATCATGACTGTGCATGTGTGATTATGTTATCTGCAAACTTGATATTCAAACTGTTGTTTTGAACATTGTGAATACTTAAAACCTGTGTTATGCACCAACCTTTGTGTTGACTTGATTTACATGCTTTCTCAAGACGCTAAGGTGCGCAACAAAGCTGGCTTGGACTAGGAGATAGAGTCACATGCATGTTTTACATTTATATTGTTTGAGTTACACAATTGGGAATTTTGTTTTGTAATTTACATATTACAACTGTTACTGGTTTTAAAACGCTTCCGCAAATTTTGAAAACTCTGATGTTATGTTTTTAAGACCAAAGTATGTTTTGAAATTCATATAGAGGTCTTCGTTATGTCTAATGATCTGAGATCCTGGTTTGTCACGTTCCCAAACGGTATGATTCCGTTAGTTGAAAATTGGGGGTGTGACAGTCACGAACCAGGAACTAACTGGGCAGCGAACCTATCCCATGCTCGTTCCTTTTCAGCCGAACCCTACCCTCTTTCTGGCCGAACCTCTAAGGGCTGCGAAACTTGGATGATCTTGCCGAACCTAGGCTGTACCTTGGCCTAAGGTTCGCTGGTCGATGGTTAGAAAAACCTAGGAACCTCTAAAACTAAGACTTAGGTTAAGCCGAGGTTTAAGATCATCTAAATATATATATATATACCTACTTATGCATGCATGGGAAATGTTAATTGTCATTTTTCTAATAAATATAAGTTTTAAATCTTGAGACCTTACATGATGAATAAATTATAAGGATCCCATTAAATTCAATTTCTTAAACTTAGATTTAAAATTGATAATTTAAACCTATCATGACAATTTGATTTGAAGTGCATGCAAAGGTGGGTATTGGTATAGTCGTGACAAGGATTAATATCTTTGAATGCATATAAATATAGTTTATAATGAGTAATGTAATGGATCCTATGTGTATGTACTGATACGTATACGACTTAGGTCATTACCTCGGAGTGTACATACCTATGAGGACACATATAATTCATCAAAACTAAATACCGTTATAGAATGATTCGAAACTATCAAATATAAGTTACATTCTAAAGATAAATTACTACAGAATGTTGAATAATCGATTTGACTTCAATGAAATAAATTAAGTGAATGAAACACTTAAGAAACTAAAGTAAATACTCATGGTCACTTGATCGAGATGAAACACAAAGACTTATGAATATGAAACACACGTTAATTACAGGTTGTTGAGTGTTTTGATTTCATTTACGCGAGCGCGCATCCTACGAAAACACTGATTCTACGGACTCAGGTGAGTTCTCATAACCTCCCTTTCTTTTAAACTATTTTGTTTTTAAACTCGGGGGTGAAACATGTATACCAATTTTACATATTGACTTGATAACACAGGGATGACACATATTTGCTTGTATGATATCCATAGTTATGGATTGTCATATTCCATGAGTTGTTACTAATGACTTTGTGTCATTCGCGACGACTGCATGTATTGTCACGTGGATGTTTCCACACTCCGTGCAATCGTTTTGGTTGACCTTGGTCTTCCTCAATAATTGCATGTATTGTCACGTGGATGTTTTCACACTCTGTGTAATCGTTGTGGTTGACTTTGGTCATCCTCAATGATTGCATGTATTGTCACGTGGATGTTTCCACAACTCCGTGTGTCGTTGTCATTGACCTCGGTCATATACAATGATACATGTATGGTCACTTATATTAATTGAGAATATTGATGGATTGTGATTGGTTGATTGGACATATGATTGATTATCTATTATTTATTAATATAGGTGATTATGTGTTTGAATTATATGTTGGGATTCTGTATTTGAATATTGTGTTGAATGATCTCACAGATGCTCATACGGATGTTATCAAGAAAATATAAACTCTTCAAAACTCTTTGTAAAATGTTTTAAATATAAAACTTATGATTACTCACCAACTACTTTGTAGTTGACACTTGATTTTTACATGTTTCAGGTAATGAAGCTAAGTAGGTTGAGGAAGATGAACTCACACTTTTGGACATCACCATATAGGATCTTGTACTTAGCTAAATAACTGAATTTCTGGTGAATAGAATTTAGTTAGATAGCTAAATCTCTTTTGTGTTTGATGTAACTAATTCATGATAGACATGATTTTTGTGTAATTATTTTGGTTGATTGAATGATATATGATGATTTGATTTAGATGCCCGCGAGCTTTTGAACAATCTACACATCCCTCGTGGCATCCCGACGTATCCGCCATCGGTCAGGGTGTTACATTGTGTTTGGTGTGATTGTTTGTTTTATCTTTTATTATATAATTAAAAAATGTGTGTGTCTGTGAAATGAAAAATAGATAGTTAACAATTTTTCTTAAAACCGGTCAAATTTATTTACGTTCTAATAACTATTGTTTTAAAATAAACGTTTAAACACGATTACGTTAAAATAATTTTCAAACAAAACATTTAAACGATATCACATGTATATCTCTTTGATAAAAGCGACTATATAAACCTGTTATAACAATAAAATTACGAAAATCATAACTACCTATGTTAACAAAATTGTTATTTAAATTTAAACATCATGATGTTAAAATATTTGTCAAACAAAACAAATAGACAATATAATTAAATAATCACGTTAAAATACTTATTATTTTACAACAAAACAATTAAAAATGGTTACGCTTTTCTTTCGAACAATTAGACGATGTTATAAATTATTTAAACACGTACGTGCCGCGTTTACGAATACCGGATTTCAAAACAAAGTACGATTAGACGATATTATAAATAGATATTACTTATAACTTAAAGATTAAACAATTAGACGATATAATATAAGTAAATTAATGTTAAACACGTACGTATACCGGATTTTAAACAAAGTACGATTTTATAACATAATTACGTTATGGCCCTTACAACTTACCGATTAAACATAATTACGTTAAAAGATATCTTTTAACCATTTAAAACACTTAGACAATTACAATGTTACAAATAAGTTAAACAGGTACGTATATCGAGCGAAAAACAAAAGTTGTAAATTTTCAGGTTTTCATACGAATCGTATAGGCCAATACTACTTGTATGTGATTTTCAGCCGCCAGACATCTAACTGACATATTCTGACACACTCTGACACCTATACGGCCCGTATAGCCCTATACGGCCCGTATAGCCTTATACGGCTCGTATAGAGTCAGATGGTGTTAACTGATCTGCAGGTGGTGTCCAAATAACCACTGCCTATTTAATTTATATGAAAAATTGTGGCAATCACACACTTAATAAACCATACATAATAAACATAAATTCCCATATAATTCTTCTCTATTTTTGGATTCCGATTTTTTTTCATTAATTCTTTCTTGCATGACAAACATAGTTTGTATCATTTTTTTTAAATTACTTACGCATTTAAGTTCATAAGAGGCGATTTATATTTACAAAATATTTACTTTAACAATTATATTTTTAAACATATAATTATCTTAAAAGAGATTACATATAACATTTCTGAAATCGAAAAATAACATATATTGTCAAAAAACAACTTTTTAATCCATAATATACAATACTCCTAAAAATTATTTTGTTAAAGATACTGAATTTCGATTGCATCCTATCATTTCGATTATCATATTAATAAAAAAATTATAACTAATGTGTATCCGGATGTTTTATTCATTTTGAAATATCACCAAAATTAACTAATGTGTATCTGCATGTTTTATACATTACGTAATTAGTTTCTATCATATTTTCGAGTATGGGTCACTTGTATTGACTGTTGTTATTTACATTTTCAAAATAAAAAGTCGTTTATTAAAATTTTAAATTATAACCATTTAAGTTAATTTTAAATTTATATGGTACATTTCATATGTAAATTTTTTTTCAGTTGTGGATGTTATGAAAAGTTACATGAAATTCAAAAACTACCAAATGTTAAACATATCTTCAATTGGACAAAAGATACGTAATTTTGTAGCTTTTAGAAAATATACGAAATTCTTTCTTATTTTAATTCTTTTACTGTTAATTTTTTTCATACATAGAAGATATAATGGATTCTAGTGAGCATACAAAAAGGCGAAAAGTATGAAAAAATTGTTGCAATACTAGAAATTCAAATGAAAACTCTTCCTTATCAAATGCCAAAGAAACATTTTGTACAATCAATCCAACTGTGCAACAGAATTTAAGATGTAAGTACCATTTTTTATTAACGCATGCATACTTTGTAAAATAATATGTACATATAATTGATAATTTGATTAATTTTTTATTTTTTAAATAAAAGTATTTAATTTGCTTATTCTTGCGTTTTCCTTTGGCATTTGTTAGATGTTGATGCAAATTGCAAAACTAACTTTACATCTTCATATGATCTTGGATATGTTGGATTTTGTTCACAAAATATCATTACAAATACATCTTTCCCGTATCAATATACAACTTTTGCATGCAATCCTTCCAACACAAACAATAGAAATCCATTTTCTGACATTACTTTCGATAAGTAATTTCGAAAACGTCTTCATTTTTCGATAAGCCTATACCATAAGTAGTTTTTTATAGTATAATTCTTATTTCAATTTTGTTACTGTTTATGTTTTCTAGGTTCAAATAATAAAATGGGTTTTAGTCAAGCTAAAGAAAGAAGAAGATTAAGAAAATTATATATGGATAGCAGAAGATCAACTGCAAAATCTTCCTCATCAAATGTTGAACAAATACCTTCAACACTCAATCTAAGTACGATACATTGTTACAAATGTAAGTTATTTTTTTAAAATGATGTGTAGAAAATATTTAATATAAATGTTAGGGGTTTTTCTTAACAATTTAGCGTTATAACTTAATAAGTGTCTTTTTTAATTGATAATTATTCTGATTTTATAGCATCTGCTCCCATTTGCGTAACTATTTCACATCATCGAATAACCCTCAATCTGCAGCTGTTAGTGAATATGCAAAATATGTGTCTACTAACTGGAACACAAACATTAGATATCATTTATCTAACATCACAAATGGTAATGTTTTTGGCTTACACATTTTATTGTTTCATCTTATATAAATTTCATAAATTACATTCCAAAAATTTATAATATTCTTTTTTCAATGACTCTCGAGACAGACGAAAAGTTAGAAAACATTATTTGGATTGTAGAAAACTAAAAACTTCTGCATCTGAATTGTCCAATTTGTCGCCATCAAATCTTAACTTAAAAGGAAAAATTGGAGATACACCCCCAATTCCTATGACATAATTGACATCAGAAGAAGAAACTAATGTTGGCCCAACCATTATAAACATAGATTTAGGCATCTCTAAAGGTAAATAATATTTCAAACAAAAGAAATTTTTTTAATATATGACCTTATCATCTTTCATCATAGATTTATAATAATTTATTATGTTTTGCTACAGATTATTTGGATCACGGTGACCAAACTTTTGTGTGTGAAAAATGTGATGCAAAGGTATGGAAAGATGAAGGCATAAGAGGAAACAGAAGTCAAGTCAAAAACACTTATTCAATTTGTTGCGGTCATGGCAAGGTTCAACTTCCCGATCTAAAGGACCTGGAGCCAAATTTTAAAAATATATATCTTTCTTTGGATTCTAGAAGCAAGTATTCTTGAAGAACATCCGACGGTATAATTCAATGTTTTCGTTTACGTCAATGGGTGGAAAAATTGAATTATCCATTAATAAAGGTAAAGCTCTATTCATTTTCAGACTAAGTGGCCAAAATTATCATAGTATTGGAAGTCTTCTACCTGAAAATGGAGCAAAGCCAAGGTTCTCACAATTATACATATATGATACCGAGAATGAGATCTTAAATAGGCAAGATGTATCTCGGTAAGTTTTTACATATTTAGTTAATTTTTTAATATATGTATATAAATATAAAGTATATACTAACTGGTTGAAACTTGTAAATATTTACAGTGAACCAAAGGATGGATCTACATCAAATGAGGATTTGATAGATGTTCAAATTATTCCGTTATTGAAGGATATGCTTGATTCAAATAATGAATTGGTTAAATGCTACAGAATGGTAAGACATTCTTTCAAGGAAAATGAGCATTTAGACCTAAAGCTACGCCTTATTGCAAAAAGACAAAAGAATGGAAGGACATACAACCTACCAACTACTTCTGAAGTTGCTGCTTTAACTATAGGAGATGTTGGAGATTGTATTGAAAGTAGAGATATTGTTGTTCAAACTCGATCCGGAGCACTAAAACATATAAGTGAATTACATCCTTCTTATCTTGCACTTCAGGATCCATTGTTGTTCCCATATGGTGAAGATGGCTATCGGATTGACATTCCTCATAGAGATGTTATTTCTACACAAAAGAGAAAGAGACCAAAATGTACAATGCGGGAGTTTTTATCTTTCAGAGTCCAAGATAGAGTGCAAAAGTTCTCATTAGTTTTAAACTCGCGAAGGCTTTTCCAACAAATTTTGGTTGATGCGTACACAATGATTGAAAGTGAAAGGCTCTATTTTTATACGCAATCAACAAAAAATTCTCACATGTGAGTCTTACGATAACTTACGTAAGGCTCAAAATCAAGAAAATGTTGACATATCTTCCATTGGACAAAAGATTATATTACCTTCTTCTTTTACCGGTGGTACACGGTACATGATTCAAAATTACTTAAAAGCCATGTCTCTTTGCAAATGGTATGGATATCCATATTTTTTTCTTACCATTACATGCAACCCAAAATGGCTTGAAGTAAAAAGATTTCTAAAAGATACAATGTTGAATCCAGAAGATAGACCAGACATCTTATGCAGATTACTCAAAACAAAAGCTTGATTCATTTATCAAGGACATAAAGGATATCATTTACTTGGCAAAGTTCAAGCAGGTATATTACAAGAAATTTTTTAAATTCAATTGTTTTTATTAGTAATAATTATATCTTAAATTTTATTTAATATATCATATAAAAAATTTATTTTAATCTTTTTTTTTAAAACTAACATACAAAGGCATAAACCTTAACACTTGCATTGACAATAAACTTGCATGTTCGTATTTGTTAACTTTAGCATAATTTTTGGATGACCAACCTCTAAGTTTACGTTGTTATGACATTAAGTAACTTTTCATATGTACACAAATAACCTATAATTAAAGCTTGGAAACAATCAGTTATCAAAATAGTATATTTCATTTTTATATTGACTAATACGTTCTTTTTCCAATGTCCTTTTAGTTGTTTACACTGTGGAAATTTCAGAAACGTGGATTGCCTCATGCACATGTATGTGTTTTTATGCAAGCTGAACATAATTTGTCTTCAGTTCAACACGTTGATCCGATTATTTCAGCAGAAATTTCTGATAAGGATGAAGATCCATAATTATATTCTCTTGTCAAAGAATTCATGATGCATGGTCCATGTGGTGCTCATAATATGAATTGCCCATGCATGATTGATAAGAAGTGTTCAAAAAAATTCCCAAAGAAATTTTCTGATAGATCATCAACTGATTCCAACGGTTATCCATTTTACAGAAGCAGAGATTCTAGAATTTTTGTTGAAAAGTCTGTAGTTAAGTTAGATAACCGAAGTGTTGTTCCGTACAACAAAACTCTTTTGAAAATATACCAGGCCCGCATTAGCATTGAGTGGTGTAACCAAGCTTCGTCTATCAAGTATTTGTTTAAATACGTCAACAAAGGATCTGATAGAGCTACCATTTATGTTAGCAAAAATCAAAATGAACAAATTCATGATGAATCAATTGACGAAATCAAGTAATATTATGATTGTAGATATCTATCTGCTTGTGAAGCTTAAGGGCGTATATATGGATACGATATTCATTACATGATTCCTTCTGTTGTTCGACTTCCTTCTCATCTTCCTGGACAACAACAAGTCGTTTATGGTGCAGACAATGATATTGAAAATATTTTGAAGAAACCTTCTATTTCTTCATCAATGTTTTTATCTTGGATGAAGTGTAACCAGGTTGACGAAAATGCACGAAAGCTGACTTATGTCGAATTCCCTACTCAGTACATATGGAAAATTGACAAACGATCTTGGGAACCAAGACAAAGGGGCTTCTCGATTGGTAGAATCCACTCTACTTCTCCTTCTATGGGTGAAGCCTATTATTTAAGAATTCTTTTAAATATGGTTAAAGGTCCAAGATCATTCGATGACATTCGAACAGTGGATGGACATGGGCATTACACTTTTAAAGATGCATGTTATGCTCTTGGGCTTCTCGATGATGACAATGAATATATAGAAGCTATTAAAGAAGCAAGTGTTGTTGGATCAGGCCATTATATTCGGACGTTATTTGCAATGCTGTTGACGTCTACTTGTATGTCTAGACCAAATCATGTATGGCAACAAACATGGGAATACCTGTCTAACATCATTCTTTTCAAACAACAAGTTATTTTGAATGCTCCAGGCATAATATTGTTATTAATATTATTATTTGATTAGATGTGCTATATTTAATAGTAATATTTATATGTTAATAATATCGACTAAAAATATTAAAATATACAACATTTACATTATTACGAAATCAACTTTTATAAATAATTTGTTTTGACACTAACTATAATCTTATATTATAAATCTTTAATATGTATGATTATTTCACAATTTTACAGTTTTATTACATAGTGATGATCAAGTTAAAAATCTTACGTTGTTGGAAATTGAAAAAGTTTTACAACGTAACAGTTCCACACTGCACAACTTCCCAACAATGCCCCAGACATTCATTCAATATCTTCTTCAAATAATCGTTTGATCAATGAGGAGCTTTCTTATGATAAGACTTCCCTAAAGACTGAGTTTGATAGTCTTTTCTTTCGTTAACTGATGAAATACGATATGTTTTTAACAATATCATGACTACAGTTACAGAAAACAAAGGAGGTGTGTTTTTTTGTCTACGGTTATGGTGGAACTAGTAAAACTTTTATATGGAAGACCTTATAATCGACTTTAAGATCAAAAGATGAAATTGTTCTGAATGTTGCTTCAAGTGGGATTGCATCATTGTTACTAACCGGTGGTAGAATGGCACATTCTAGATTTCATATTCCCTTAAATTTGAATGAGGATTCGATTTGTAGTATCAAGCCAAACACTCATGATGCATATTTATTAAAGCAAACCACTTTAATTATTTGGGATGAGGCACCAATGGTTCATAAACATGGATTTGAAGCCTTAGATAGAACCTTAAAGGACATATTAAATGCTTCTGGTGATAGCAATTCGGAACTCCTATTTGGAGGCAAAGTTATTGTTTTTGGTGGGGATTTTAGGCAAATTCTTCCGGTGGTTCAAAACGGAAGTAGACAAGATATTGTAAATGCATCGTTAAGTTCTTCCTACTTGTGGAGTCAATGTAAAGGTCTTACACTAACGAAAAACATGAGGCTGACCATGGGAAATGGATCATCTGATGTTGAAAGAACAAAGTTATTTGCTAAATGGTTGTGGATGTTGGAGAAGGAAATGTTGGTGGGTGTAATGATGCTGATGTACTTATTGACATACAGATGTTCTTGTAATTTCTAACTTATCGGATCCTCTTTTTGATCTTATTGACTTTATATATCCTTCAATTGCTCAAAACTACACACATCTAACATATTTTCAAGAACAAGCAATTCTTGCACCAACCAATGAAGTTGTACAAAAAATAAATGATCAGATGTTATCAATGTTTCCTGGTGCTAAAAAAGAATATTTAACTTCAGACAACAATTGCGAGTTAGAGTATCTGCATGCAAATTTTGATCATAATTTGTACTCACCGGATGTCTTGAATGGACTTAAATTATCTGGTTTGCCGAATCATAAATTACAACTTAAAGTTGGTGTTCCAGTTATGTTGTTAAGGAATATTGATCAAAGAAATGGTTTATGCAATGGAACAAGACTACAAATCGTTTCACTTGGAGATCGTGTTATAGAAGCAGAAATAATATCTGGAAGGAACATCGGAACTCAAGCTTTTATTACAAGAATTCCATTGACACCTTCTGACAAAAAGATACCATTTAAATTTCAAAGAAGACAGTTTTTGATTGTCGTATGCTTCGCAATGACAATAAATAAAAGTCAAGGTCAATTGCTATCAAAAGTTGGTTTGTTCTTGAAAGATCCAGTTTTCACTCATGGTCAATTATACATTGCGTTGTCCAGGGTTAAAAGCAAAGATGGGCTGAAGTTATTGATTCTAGATAAAGACGGACAACTTACAAACAAAACGACAAATGTTGTGTACAAGGAAGTGTTTACAAATTTGTAAATTTTAATTGTCTTTTTTTTATAATTCTTAAATATTATCTTCATTTGCATATTTTAATTTTCTAATGTTTCAATTGGAAAACTTTTTTTTATACAACCCCGTGTCATACACGGGTCAATAGACTAATATCTTATTATACTAATAAAAGAAAATTAAGTTTGACACTTGTCATAATATTAAAACTCTAAGACGATGCGGTTTACCCTTGGGCGGGGCGTGGGTGGGCGTTAACACCCGGTGGAACACCGCCCCCTAGGGCGTTGGTGGCTCGGGCGTGGCCACAGCCACGCTTCTCCCTTCCTTTCTTTTCCCCATTTTCGACCGTTGCCAACGGCTCTTTGGTTTCAAACGACTATTTCCACTTAAAAATAAAAAAAAATAAAAAATAAAAATTCCTATATAAACCATTCATTCAACAAATAAAAATCCTCACACTCAAAAAAATACTTCTATTTTCTATAAAAAAAAACTTTTCAATGGATCCCAACCAAACATCAAACCAATACTACAACCCCAGCACCCCAACTAACCGAAACCCGAACACCCCACCTCCGAATTGGTTCTTCAACCGTTCTCCAATAAATCCTTTTTTTGATTCAAATTGTTATCGCTCGCATTTTGAATTGAGTCCACAACAAACGTTTTACACCTTTGCTGAATATGGTTCGAGTCAACAAACACACAGGTTTGCTCAACTATCTAAGGATGAAGTTGTACCGAGACTCAACCATCTACCTATGCCGGTCCAATCACTCAACCAACACAAAGATTTAAACAAAAAAAAAACAAGTTGGGGATACCGTACCTGTTGTGGTAGCTCCAACCCGTCCCGAAAAATGGACACCAGAGAAGGAGTTTGCACTTTCAAAAGCTTGGGTCGATGTGTCGGAAGACCCAATTGTTGGTAACTACTTTTGTTTTATTATTTTAAATATTGTTAATTTATTTGTTTGAAAGTGTTAATATTTTTTTATTTATATATTGTTTATAGGTCGTAACTAAAAAGGACCGGACTTCTGGAATAAAGTCCGAAGCCATTTTTTTCCAAGCTAGGGGTCGTGGGAAGTATCGTGCAAACGATATGATCTCTAGCAAATGGCGGGACATTAACCGAAAGGTTAAAAGGTTTAACGGGAATTATTCCCAAAAATGGCAAACTCGCTGAAGCAGCCAAAGCGACGCAATGATCGAGAGTGAAGCGGTCGATCAATTTAGACAAGAGTTCAACACCTCCTTCACACTTAAACGGAGTTGGGAGATTATGAGGAAATGTCCTAATTGGGTTAGAATCCCGACTGTTCAACCCTCGACCTCAAAGCGAGCATCGTCTACCGATAGCCCCGGCTCGTCTGATGCTCGAGTTGAAATAAATCTCAACGAGCTCGATGAAGAAGAAGACGACGAGTTAGAGGATTTGACCCGTCCGATTGGGAGAGATCACGCAAAGGCGGACCGAGATAAGGCGAGATGGGGCTCTTCATCTCAACCGATCCCGGATTGTATCCAAGGAATGGAAAACTTATCTCAACGAATCGGTGACTTTAACGAATTAAAACGGGAACGTCAACGGTTGGTAGAGCTACAACTTCTATTCACCAACACCGACCACTTAACCGGCATCGACCGTGAAATTGCCGAGCGGAAGAAGGAAAAATTCGAAATAAATATTGAGATAATTAGCTATTTTTTTTATTAATTTGTAATGTTTATTTATAATTTTATGTAATTTTTTAATTTATGATTAATTATATCTAGTTATTCTAATTTTTAAAAAAATGACATCATCACTAACCAATGGGCATTTCCACCACAACTGGTATAGTGGGTGGTTGTGGTGGGTGTCTACGTGGCGCATACGTGGAGTGGTTGGGACCAAGGGGCATACTCCATGGTCTAATGCTAAATGTCGATTTTCTATTAAATTCATTTAATTCTCTCCTATTATATACTTATACTCTCTTTCTAATTAAATAATTATAATACTACTAACTAATAATATTATTTCTCTTTTTATTTCAAAAACATTTAAAAAAAGTTATAAGATATGAACTTTTTTAATATTAATTTTTTTTGAAATAAGAAAAAAATTATTTTTATAATATCAAAGTTATATAAGAAACAATTTTTCTATAAAAAATAAAACAAACTATAACCGAGAGTTTTAAACAATAAGATATTTATAATCCAATGCCATTTTTTAATTTATTTAAAAAATCAAACTAAAAAAGTCATAGACAAATTTACGCTTTTTGTCCTTATGTTTAACGTTATTTTTTATTTCAATCGTTTAAATTTTAAAAATTACATAAATTATATTGTACCTTATTTATTTATAAAAGTTAGCTTTTGATAGAACACATAATGAATTTTATTATTAGTTAGTTTAAATATATAACTGTTAAAAATCAAAAGATTATATATTGTTTGTATAGTTATTAAAGTTTTTAATTATTGTTTTATTAGTTAAAGTAATCATTAATATGTAAATTAATTATTGTATCTTAAAATATCATTTTGCAATTTTTAAATTTTTATTACTGATTATTTAATATTTTATATCAAATCCGTGTAATATATGAGTTAATAATCTAGTATATATATATATATATATATATAACAAACTAGATTATACCACTTGTGCGACACGGATTAAAATAAAATATTAAATACTTAGTAATAAAAATTATAAATTATAAATTAACATTTTAACATAACATGTTTAAAATATGTATTAATAAGTACTTTAAGTAATAAAACAATGATCAAAAATTTTATTTTTGAAAGAAATTAATTTTTAAAAATTTAATACTACAAAATGTCATTTGGTTATAATAAACTATTCTTTAAAATCTATGTATTATAGTCTATTTTATTTTTTTTAGAATATATGTTTTTTAGAAAAAAAATTCAAATATATACTGATATAAAAATTATTTATTTCTAAAAAATATTAATTTTTAGAAAAAAATCAAATCTTAAATTTTTTTAAAAATATTATTTTTAATTGATTATAAAATTTTTAGTATTAAAAAGGTTAATAATATCATCAATATTATAATTTTTGAATATGAGAGTTATGAGTGAGAATTTAATACGATGATAAAAAGTAGCCAAGTAACACTATTAGTCTAAAATTGTGACAAGTGGTAAACTATATTTTTGTTTATAAAGATAGTAAGATTAGATAAGATACTTGTATATATATTTTTTATATTAGCATATTTACATTAAAAGAATATTTAAATGAGTTTTTACTATATCCTTCTCATAATAGGTATTGGATAGAGAAGTTTTTTTTCCATAAGAGCGTAGTTAAAAAAATATTTACTAAATCTGTGTAGTTGAAAACTTAGTTACCAAAATTAGTATTTTCCTTAATCTAATTACTTTTTATATTATAATTACTTTTTAACTAATATAAAAAGAAAAAGATAAAAAAAAAATCACTCATTCTAGTAAATAAGTTTTCAACTACAATTATTGGGTAAATATTTTTTGAACTACGCCCATTTGGGAAAAATATCACTCAAGCTTTAATAGTTTAATGCATAGAAAAAACCACTTCCACTTCGATCATGTGTTTTAATGTTTTAAATCATAGAATCTTTTGTAGGTTACTACACTACAAATTAATGACTATGTTTAAAAGCTAACATTCGCTACATTCAAACGCTTCAATTAGATTTTTTTAAACGGAGAATGTTTCAATCGTGTAAGCTCACTGTTTCCAGGCCATGTCTTCAAAGTTTATTTACCTAGACCACCCATGAGCCCCTACATCCACCCCATGAGGAAACCTCACAGGAAAACCCCTTGACCCCCACAGACCTCTTTTTCATTGTAGGAGGGTTTCACCATGAAAATTTTCAGATCGGTTTGACAGGTTGTGTCTTATAATGTAACACTCCGACCGATGGCGAAATCATCGAGGCGCCACGAAGTGTGGATTGTCAAAGCACATGGTGTTCAAATGTACATAATTCAAACATTTCATTAAATTTAAATTTTAAATTCCAAAACATTCCAACATTCAATACATAATAAAAGAAAAAAGTTCAAATCCTAATCTATAACATCAATCAATGTTTAAACCTAATAAACTAAGACAAAGCTCTTAGTCTTAATTCGCATTTCTACCTGAAACATGTTTAAAATAAAATGGTCCATTATAAATAATTGATGAGTTTTATATTGTAAGCCCCAAAACCCACACACACATGACACATGTTTTAAAACGACAATTCAAATTAGGTCCTAGATTTTTCAAAATTAAACATAAAGTTTAAACACCAAACATAACCCAACCCATCATCAAAAACAATTTACAAGTGTTAGCTACAACCAACTAGCACATTCTTTACAAACGTTTACAAAAATTATTTGGTTTTCAACCAAAATTTTTCATTCGACCCAAAATCCCTTTAGTTATCTAATCACGTACACCTTCACCCCTTCCATTCATTTGAAAACACCACATTTAAGTCACCATTAGTTCGGTAGAACTACCTTGCCCTGATGAGTTGTCCACCACTACTATATGCATAACACCATTACACATATTAAGTAGAAGATTTGGGTGACTTACCTTGCCCTGATGAGTTGTCCACCACTACTATCTCTTTTCAGGACCTTTTTGTTCCACTAACACCTTCACTAAAGCTTCCTATGTCACAACTTATAGGTTTAACAAAATGTTGACTTCAGCTAGTCAAAATACACCCATTCACCCCATTGTCACCATTTTGAATCTAATTTACTTCCAATTGACCCTTAAACATACCAATTCACCCTTGATTTTATACACACACATATTTCATATCACCATTAACTTTAAACTAATTTATAAGTTAAATAGCTTACTTGGCATTTCATCAAACATCATCTATGCGTACTTTATCAACCTATGAATATCACCATTATGAACCCTCATCAAACACCATATATTGATACAAGTCATTTTGATTCACATTACTATGTTTCATCAAAAACAATTCTCACATTAACATCTAATTCAGATTCACCCACTTAATTTAACCTCCAAGTTGATATATCCCCCATGAACCTTACAACACCCAATCAACACCATGATATCAAAAAAATCATAGAATGATCAAAAATGTGTTTTAGATGTTATATATAAAAAGATCACTAACAACTAACACCATATAAACTCCCAATTTCATATTTTAACCATCCTACCCACATCTCATGGGAGACCCACGAAAATCCCATCAAAAACCCACAAAATTTTATA
Source organism: Mikania micrantha (assembly GCA_009363875.1). Classification (NCBI taxonomy): domain Eukaryota; kingdom Viridiplantae; phylum Streptophyta; class Magnoliopsida; order Asterales; family Asteraceae; genus Mikania; species Mikania micrantha. The sequence goes on along the minus strand of SZYD01001211.1, from coordinate 44,840 downwards.
CCTAAATGTAGTATGATGCAAGGAGAACTCCAATTTATGCTTGCATTTAAGATCAGACCACAAATAGATCACCAATTTGATCAATCTTTGAAATTTCTGAGTTTCCATCTTGGTCTCACCCTCTGCACATCGACACCCACAAGAGAAATGGCTTGTTGACCATTTTGACCACCCCGAAGTTAATTTAACCCCCTTTTTATTTAAGTTTATGCTATTGATAGATTCAGCCCCTCAAGTTCTAGTCAGTCTAACTAGATTAAATTTGTTAGTTGACACACACTAATTGATTATAATTAACAAATATTAATAAAACACCTTCCAAATAATATTTAGGATAATCAAAACCTAGAGAACACCCATCAATTAAAATAAAACATAATTATACACCAATTCTGTTCATTTTTGAATATTTCCCCAAAATGGGTCGTTACATATATGTTTTAAACACTTACTTCAAAAGTAGTTGAACAAATGTATATGTAATATCATATGTGAACAGTTTAAGTTTCAAAATTCATCTTGGTTTATTTGTTGAATATTCACATAAAATAATAGTGATGTTTATAAATTTTAAATTTCTCATGTTGACATAACATATTAACCTATATGAGCTTGTTGTCAAGTTTAAGATAGGTTTGAGTTGCAATTAGTTTAAAATTCAAGTCAAAGTCAGAATTGCAAGAATATTGATGAATATATATCTTTGAGTAACCCTTGATTAACAAACTATATAAATCATTAACAAACTATATGAATATGTAAACTCCAATAGCCAAAAAAAGAAGCTTTTGAGAGGAACAAATATAGCAAACAAAACAAATAATTTAAGACCGGAAATATGAATGCATTATCTTTTTGAATGTACAAAAGAAGAGTTACTTTAACATTAGGGTAAATACTGGTTGTATATATCCATATAAATGCAACCTGCAACTATGTTTCATTACATAGATATCTAATGTCGCAACCATATCCTAGGAGCACTAAAGTGGTACCACACCTGATGGTATGCTTTGCTGAGTTAAGGGACCTACATGAAGAAAGGAACCTAAAGCAAGTTCTTAATAGGAACAATTATAGCAGACAAAAAAAATCTATGAAAATGAAGAGAATTTAGATGGTATGCTGTCAAAAAAACCAAATTAACACAACAATGTGAATTTCTTTGATTCATCCATACGTATCATTCAATCAAGAATTTTATGAACACAAAGGCAGGTAGTTGATTTTATAGACAATAATCTGATCACACCTGTTATCCATACATAAGTAAACCTGTAATACATACATAACTAAATTAAAAGGTACAAATTACAACAAAGGTTAGCATCGATACATAGTTATATTTTGCTTTAAATCACCACTCGTGATTAGCTTTGGTTGGATGGTTTATGGTAATTTGTCAGAAATCATAAATTTGGCTTTGTAGAAAATATGATTTTCCAAAAAAGTGCATGCCGCAAGTAGTGAAATTAGCGAACAAACCACAGGTATGGAGTTCTAGGGTTTTTCGAACAAGTATGAAGTTCTACCGAAGAAGCCACAGGTCGAGGAAGGGACCGCAAATCATGGGGTTGGCGACGGTTTTTACACATGTTTTGAAACCCTAAGAATCAAACGAAATCCTAATCTCATTTAGTAGGATGAATCAAGTGTCAAGGAAAGCAAACCTGAAATCTTCAGCAGCCAAGAAAACCGATGATAGTCGATGAAGCAGATGACACCGGAGGAGGAAGAAGAAAACGGATGTCGTATGTAGGACCTAGAAGAAGGTAAAAGAAATCATTCTTTTCAAAAGATTTAATATTGATGTTGCAGCATCTGCTAGGAAGAGCCAACCTAGTAGATGCCTCTGTTGCTTCATTTCATAAGAAGAAACCAAGGTCAAAAATCAAGGTTAAATCTTTTGAAAAGAATGATTCAAGTGTTGCTTCAAATGAAAATGTTAATTTTGTTTCTTCATGTGTTAACAGACCCAAAACCAAACTGGTTTGGGTCCAAAAGTCTAACTAAGTGTGTTCATGTATGCAGGGTCCTTCAGCATGCCAAAATAGCATCTGGTATGTTGACAGTGGAGGATCCATGCATATGACTGGGAGCAGATCTCTTCTTAATGACTATTTTACAGGAAGGAAGGGATTTGTTTCATTTGGAAATGATGCTAAGGGTTACATTATAGGAAAAGGATATGTGTCAAATGGTGAGATAAGGTTTGATGATGTGAATCATGTAGAGAATCTTAAGTATAATCTCCTGAGTGTTAGTCAGATGTGTGATAAGGGTCACCTTTCTCTTTTCACCAAGCAAGACTGCAGGATACTGTCTTCTGAAGTGTTGCCTCTGATTGGCAAAGTTTTGGATGAATATACTCTTCTTAAAGCTAACAGGGTGGGAAAGGTTTATGCCTTTGATTTGTTAAAGAAAATTTCTGTTAAAGGTCATCCATGTTTATTTTCAAAGGCCTCTCTAAAGGAATCTAATCTGTGGCACAGAAGGTTAGGTCATGTCAATCTCAAAAACATGAATCAACTGGTGAAACATGGTTTGGTTTGAGGTCTTCCAATGAAGGATTTTAGTTGTGATGAGAATTGCACTGCTTGCTTGAAAGGGAAGCAACACAAGGTATCTTTTCCTTCAATTGGCGATCCCAAATCCACTGCTTGTTTGCAAATGTTGCATATGGATTTGTTTGGGCCAGTGAAGGTCATGAGTATGGCAAAGAAGAAGTATTGCTTAGTAATTGTTGATGATTACTCCAGGTTTGTCTGGACCTTCTTCTTGCACTCAAAAGATGACGTTGCTAAGTCTATTATTCACTTTGTGTTGTATGTTGAGAAACAATATTCTCTTCCTGTCAAGTGTGTAAGGAGTGATAATGGAACAGAGTTCAGAAATCATATTATGGATGAGTTTTATCTGTCAAAGGGAATCAAGAGGCAGTACAACATCCCTAGAACTCCTGAACAAAATGGAGTAGTTGAAAGGAAAAATAGAACTTTAATTGAAGCTGCCAGAACAATGCTTGCTGATTCCTGCTTGCCATTGACTTTCTGGGCAGAAGCTGTTAATACTGCTTGTTATGTGCAAAACAGAGTTTTGGTGAATCAAAGATGGTTGAAAACACCTTATGAAGTGCTTCATACTTTGACCCCTTTGATTTCCTTCTTCAGAGCTTTTGGTTGTCCTTGCTATATCCTCAATACCAAAGATCCACTTAAAAAATTTGACTCCAAAGTGGATGCAGGATATTTTGTGGGATATTCTTCAACTTGCAAAGCTTACAGAGTGTTTAATTGCAGAACCAAGATTGTTGAAGAAACTCTCCATGTAAAGTTCAATGAATCACCAAAAGATCCCATCCCACAAAACCCTGTAGAGATGTTTGATTTGGATATACTGCAATATGTTCCATATCAACCTCCAGCTGAGTCTGTTATTCTGGCAGATAATACATCAACAGCTGCTATGGGAAACTCACAAGGTAGTACTGATGATGATGATGATGTTAGTACTCATCTGTTCAGGTTTAGTGATTCTCTGCCAAGGTCTGCTAAACCTGATGCTCCTCCTGCTCCAGTGGTTCCTTCTAATACAAATGCTGATGAAATTCTGGAATCTTCTACATCATTTGAAATTCCTGCTGAACTGTTCCCTGGATCTTCATCAACATCTGCAGCAACTGGACCTCCAGCAAACACCTGCACCGATCTTATTCCATATCAAGAACTGAAAGATCATCCATTATCTCAAGTTCTGGGTGACATTTCTGCTGGTGTTTCAACAAGAAGCCAATTGTCAAATTTTTGTCTCTATGCTTTATTTGTCAGTCAGCAAGAGCCAAAGAACTATCACATAGCACTCAGAGACAATGGCTGGGTGGAGGCTATGCAGTTGGAGCTGTTGCAGTTCAAGAAACAACAAGTCTGGGAGCTGGTTCCTTTACCCCAAGGTAAGTGTGCAATAGGCACTAAATGGGTGTTTAGGAATAAAACTGATGAAAATGGTCAAATAATTAAGAACAAGGCCAGACTGGTTGTACAGGGGTTCTCTCAGGAAGAAGGTATTGATTATGATGAAACTTTTGCCCCTGTAGCCAGACTAGAAGCAATTAGGTTGTTTTTAGCATATGCTGCCTTACACAAACTAAAAGTTTTTCAAATGGATGTCAAAAGTGCTTTCTTATATGGTAAAATAAAAGAGGAAGTGTATGTGTGTCAACCACCAGGTTTTGAGGACAATAAACATCCTGATTGGGTGTACAAGCTTGATAAAGCTCTTTATGGACTGAAACAAGCACCTAGAGCCTGGTATGACACTCTATCCACTTTTCTTCTTTAAAATAATTTCACTAGAGGCTCCATAGATAAAACTTTGTTCATAAAGAAAGTAGGACAGCATAAGCTCCTTGTTCAAATTTATGTTGATGACATAATTTTTGCTTCATCTGATCCAAAGTTGTGTGCTGATTTTACTGAGTTAATGACAAAGAATTTTGAAATGAGTGCCATGGGGGAATTACAGTTTTTCTTAGGTCTTCAAATCAAACAAAGTCCTGATGGCATCTTCATTCACCAGTCCAAATATACAAAAGAGTTGTTAAAGAAATTTGATTTGCAAAACTGTAAACAATGTTCTAACCCCATGAGCAGCACCACACAACTTGATGCAGATTTGAAAGGTAAATCAGTTGATGAAACACTTTATAGATGTATGATTGGTTCCTTGATGTATCTCACAGCATCTAGACCAGACATTATGTTTGCTACATGTGTTTGTGCTAGATTTCAGGCTGCTCCTAAAGAATCTCACTTGATTGCTGTAAAAAGAATTTTTAGATACTTGCAGGGCACTCAATCACTGGGAATTTGGTATTCCACTGGGCATTCCTGCAAGCTGGTTGCTTTCTCTGATAGTGACTATGCAGGATGCAAACTTACCAGAAAATCAACTTCTGGTGGTTGTCAGTTTCTAGGAAACTGTTTGGTTTCTTGGCAAAGTAAGAAACAAACATCTGTGGCTACCTCCACAGCTGAAGCCGAGTACATTGCTGCTGCAAGCTGCACTTCCCAAATTCTCTGGCTTCAGACCCAACTTTTGGATTATGGAATCAACAAGTCTAAGACACCATTGTTAATGGATAGTGCCTCAGCTCTTTGTATTGTCAAGAATCCAGTTCAGCACTCTAGGACCAAACACATTGAAATCAGACATCATTTTATAAGGGATTGTTTTGAAAAGGGTCTGATTGATCCAAAGTTTGTTCCTAGTGCTGATGAACTTGCAGATATCTTTATTAAGCCTTTAGACACTTCAACTTTTCAAAATTTAGTTCTAAGGCTTGGTATGCTGCAACTTGAATAAATTGGTTTTCACACTAATAAAATTCCATCCACCAGATAAAATTTTCAAAAATACAAAAATATTCACCTTTGTCAAAACTCAAATTTTTGTATCACCTTGCAACTCCTGATATTTTCAGTAAGTACTGATAAGTATCAGAAGTACTGATTCAAGGAAACATCTGACCTTTACCAATATTATCAGTTAAAAGTACTGATGGGTTTTGGTTGACAAAGTACTGAAGGTCAAAAATATTTCACAAAGCCTGATGAACAACTTTTGTTCACAAGTTCTGATGACAAATTTTCACAAAATCTGATGAGAAAATCTGATGTTTCACAAAGTCTGATGAGCAACTGATGAAAACAGCTGATGAACAACCAATGTCGACAACACCTGATGAGTAAACTTCCTCTTCAGATGTTTCAACCACTGATATTTTCTCTTTGTAACATCTGAAGCACAAATTCCAATATCTATTTAATCCAAACCCTCTTCAGTTGTTTCATTACCACTTCATCAGAACTTTCAATCTTTTTCAAAAACCTGTCTTCCCTCTCAAGTCTCTGCTTCCATGGCGACAATGAACCTTAAACCTCGTCATAACTCAGTCGCATATCTCACCAAATCATCTTTCTGGTCCAAATTTGATGAAGCCGTTGATCTTATGAATGCATCCCAATTCCAAACAGCCTTTCTTATCAATCCAACAATCCATGTTGAATCCATTCATCAATTCTGGACAAATGTTGAGCTTATAAATGTCGGCACTGGTGTCATCTCCTTTCGCTCAACAGTAAATGGACACAATGTGCATGTCAGTCCAGCCGAACTGCGGGATGTTCTTCAACTAGATGATGCTAACTTGGTCACTCAATTTCCAAAGAACCTAACTGACCTCTGTTTCACAAGTCACGAATACCAGGGTGACTTGAGTGACTCCACTCTTTACAAGAAACACTTCAATGATCCTGAACGTCTCATTTTCCACATGATCAACATCTATCTAGCTCCAAAATCATCTTCATGGGACCAGATGTCCTCAAGGTGGCAGCAGGTACTCTACTCAATTCTGGAATCACAAAAACTTAATTTTTCACAAATCTTATTTTCAGAATTAACTGAACATGCGGCTAAACCTGTTTCCACAAGATGGCTTCTTTACCCACGTTTTATAATGGCCATCATTGAAAAACAATTAAAACAAAACGGCCTTGTTGGTCAGGGGATCTCTGCTCCAGCAGTTTTGCTAGAGGTATATTCCCGGCACAACACTAACCTCACACTCAAAGAGGCTGCCCGAAAGCTAAAACCCAAGCATAGGGAACCCACAGTCTCCACTTCCAAATCCAAAGTCCCCACCAAGTCACATACCAAAAAGCCCAAAAAGGCTGCTCAGGGAAATGAGTCCCCTGAGTCTGCCCATGCCTCACCAAGGCATGAAATGGCCACTGGCAGTAGTCAGCCAGTGGTACACCAGACTCCACCAGCTGACACCGCCCAAGATTCCTCTCAACAGGAACTTGGTGCAACTCTTGAAGGGGTAGACACTCATCTAGAGCCTCTTTCATTTGAAAAGGTTTCTATTGAACAGCACCATTCTCCCCGGGTGCACTCTGCTTCACAGCCTATTACTACTGAAACCACCCAACAAAGCCCCACATTTGTGATTGAACAAATCCTGGATCAGCTTAACATTCCAATCCCTACCCAGACACCTATTACCACTGGGATTAACTCCAACATTGAGGGGGAGGATCAAAGTGTTTCTGATAACCTACAGGATTTTGACTACAATATCAGATCTCCTAGTGTGGACAGAGAGATTCTGACTTCTGACAGGGCTGCTACTTCATCACCTCCATCATTTGGAGTGATTGATAGTAGTAACATTTCTAAGACCCTGCCAGAGGCAACAACTGATGAAGGGTTTATCCCTGAGGTTGGAAGTCCCCAGTACCAAGAACAAGGGGCACCTGAAAATGTTGAGCCACACTCAACTCAGGTTGATCCTGATACTTTCAGGAGGTCAGATGATTTAGCCAAGGCTAATGATGACCAAAGGACATTATCTGCTGTTCTAAAACAGAACAAGCTTCTTGAGGCTGAGGTCTGCAGACTCAATGAGCTGCTCACCAAAATGTCCAAGGATAAAAGTCCATCTGCCCTTTCGAACCCACAGATGGCACCTTCAAGTCTTGAGGGTCCCCCAAACACTTCCACCACTACTCAACAATCAAATAAACCTCCAGCCTCTGCTTCAGGCACTAATCCTTTGGGTTCAAGCCCCCCAGAGGCATTAGTTGTTGCTTTTCTCACTGCCCTACCTCTCATCACTCCTTTGTTAAAGAATATAATTGCCCAAGCTCTTGATGAGAGGCTTCCATCCCAAACTCAACTCCAGAAAATGATTGATGATGCAGTTGATGCAAAAATTTCCACCTTTCAAACTCCTTCTTCCCCTGCAGCCAAAAAGGGGGAGTTAGTCAAAGATTCAGGTGCTGCAAACAAAAGATCAAGAAATGAGGAGGAGGAGGAGGATGATGCTTCTGAAAAGTCTCCAGTCATACAAGTCACATATAAGAGACAGAAGAAGACAAAGTCTATTGATGTTGCTATTAATGTTGAGAAAGAGGTTGAGGAGGAGGTTGAGAAAGAGGTTGAGGAGGAGGTTGCAACAGATGAACCTGAAATGGAACCTGAAAATCAAGAAATTGAAACAGAGGATGATCAGGCAAAGGATGATCAAGATCATATGATTGGGGTTGAGAAGGTTGGAAATGATCAAGAACCTGAAGTATCTGAGGTACAAAAAGAACAAGTCAGTCCTTCTACTCAATCAACCCAACTGATTGCTGATGATGCACCTCCCAAGAAAAGGAGAATTTTAAGGATTCAAGAAGAAGAAGATACTGATGAAGAAGACAGGCTTCCAATTTCTACTGTGCTGCAAGCAAAAATCCAGAAGCCTGAGTCTTCAAAAGCTGGTTCAGAGCAAGTGGCTCAGAAAAGAATAGTCAAGTTGCCAGCTAACTATGTACCAGAAAAGGCTTTGGTGATTGGTCAACATTCCAAGATAACACCAGAATCTCAGAGACTAGCTATCAAAATCAAACTTGAAGAAGAGGAGAACCAGAAGGTTAGTTGATAAGGAGTACCCTCAGACATCAACCATCATAGCAATGAAGAAAGAAGCACAAAGGTTGTATGCTCTGAGGTTCACATATCAATATAGAAAAGAACAAATCAGGATGTGGCCTGATCCAAGGTTGATAGACAGAATCCACAGGAGAGATGCTCCAGCTGCATATGCAAGAAGAATCAAAAAGGTAATCAGTGCTGATATTATGTTGGGATCTGTGCTTGATCCTTGGGAAATAATAGGAGATTTTAAAAGTGTTTACAACTCTGGATTGAAAGCTCATAAGTTTTTAGAAAATAAAATGATCAAGAAAGGTTTAGTGTACAGGAAACTGGAAGGGGTGAAACAGAATGAGTTTATTTTTGGAAGGAAAGCATCCAGATGAGTTTGTATACAGAGAAATCACAAGGGTGGAACTCTATGATGGGACAACGGCCAGGTACTTATCTGAGTATTATGGGCCTGAGTCATTCTTTGAAGGAGAACCAGAAAGGCTGACACCTGAAGAGAAAGTTAGTCTGTTGGAAGCATATGTCAGGGAGTCTTTTAGACTCATTTATGATCAGTAGCTTCAATGAGAGGGGTAAATGCTCATAGTCTATTTCCCCAATGGAGTTCCCTCTCATCCTTTGCCATTCAGATTTTCAGAAGCTGCTGATTGCCAGGCCTGTACTTAATTGGTCATTTTGAAGCTGATCTCAAAGATAAAGACAGATCTTTCAGCCTGGAAAACCAAAATAAGTGAGACAGTCAATAATTAAAGGTTTTGGCTGCATTGGTTCAGGGGGAGTTTGTTGGACTAAAAGAACCAATGAGCCGGATCAGAAAAAACTTTAAGTCTCACAACACACACAACAACTGAAGAAGAACACATCAGCTGAAAGTCACTTTGAAGAATTACAAGATCTGAAGTTATTCACAACAGCTGAAGTGTTAGTCTTCAGATGTTGTGATGTCTGTTTTTGTCTTCAGTAGTTTTCTTTCAGTAGTTGTAAAAGTCTGATGAGTATTTTACTCATCAGATGTTGTAGTTTACTTTCAGTAGTTTAGTTCTTCAGTCTTTGTAAGAGGATGTCTTCAGTCGTTGTAAACATCCTCAGTAGTTTTGTTTATTTCAGTTGTTATCTTTTGTCTGTTAGGTGTCAACATCATGTGACATCATCAGACGTCACTGTTTCTATATAAGGACAGTTGACATATTGTATTAATTACGAAGTTAGAGCATTGAATGATTTTATTTCCTTTTGCAGAATTCTCTTTCTATAACAACTTGTTCGTTACTGTTTTATTAGATTAAAAGTGTTCTTGCTAATTCTATGCTAATTCATCTCTGAATTCCGCTGCTATAACCTAATATTGATCAAATGAGAACAACTGATCCTACAGTTGGCAAAAACTCTATAAAAGAGAAAGCAAGAGGAAGCAGGGGAATGTACCTAACGCAAAGAAAAGCGTACGAAATGAACAATATTTTCACTCAGAGTAAAACTTTGGTTTTTAATATATATATAATAACCATTTAAAAGAATTTATCAAAATAATTCTCTTTTAAAAGAAATATATAATGATGAAAATTTTCTAAAATATAAATGCATCACAAATAGTCTTTAAATAGTTTTAAATTCATTTGTAATGATTATAAAAATACTTGTATATTACTTATAATATGTTTTCAATAAGTTGTAAAACAATTAATCATAATGATTAAAACTTATTTGGATATTATATATGAAATGTTAATATATATTTTTATAAAATGTATAAGAACATTTTTAAAAATTCTTTTTAAAACAATTTATATGTTATAAAAAATTTATTAAGAGTGTAGATAATTTTTTATCAAAATAATAATATTTTTATTTAAAATATTTTATGCGAAATTAGAAATTAAAAATGATTTTCAAATCAAAAAATAAAAAAAATAAGGTCCAAAACCGGTTTAACCCGGCTGGACAGGAATCAAAACCATGACCAATAGGTTGAAATCATAAGCTCTAGTACTAGAGTCTTGAACATAAGGTGGATCCAACCGTAATAAGCTTAACATAACCCGTGGACCCCCCCCCCCCTCCCAACCCCCAACCCAGGTTTCAAAACACCAAAACCCTAGATCACTTTGTATTTGAATTCGAGCAATTGGGAACTCGATGATCAAATTAAACATAGGGCTTTTGTTACCCTCGCAAAAACAAATGTAATTATTTACATAGCACTAACCTTTGTTTACAAATGGATGGGTTTCGATTAGATGTTCAGTAGCAACGGGCGATGCCTTTGCAGGTCCCGATTTTTAATCCCAAAAAGCTTTTGAGTGCGATTTGGTTGTACAAATTCTTTCGAAATGAACAAAGGAGTATTTTGGTTGATTTGATTAGGCTTTTATACTCGTTTAGATTAGTTCGAATTTGAAATCAGTTTTTGGTCTCTTTGGAAAAGATTTACGCATATATGAGAGTTAATGGGTCTGACAACATATAGGAGCTAAGGGACCATTTCTCTTGACAATATCTTACGGTGTGTTCCTGTTAACCCACACACATAGATCCGCCATTGAACATTTATAAAAATACAAGTGACATGGATTTACTTGATAACAAACAGTCTATCTTTTGCAACACTTGTAGTTTTTTTGAGCTTCTTCTTTATTTTGTCTTTCATTTTTTTAAAAAAAAAAAAAACACATGAAGAAAATATGATTCATTTAAATAACAATACCTAAAAACCAAAATTCAAAGACACCTCAAACATTTCACATATTCAGCTACTTCCAATACCTTCTAAACCAAACACCAAAACTACATTCATATCAAAAGCTACTGCTTCCTTCTGAAACTCAACCCAAACAAATTGACCATTCGATCGGGGCAGGCGCTCAAGCTACACCATGGTATCCTGCAGACTCCAGCAGCACTGCTTTAACCTGATCAGGGTGAACATCTTGCCCTTCTTTGCATTGCTACAAATCCAAAAAACCAACTATCAAACCCATAAAATTGAACCAAAAACAATCATCAAAATGAATCAAAAACATCTAAAGATGGTGTAAATTGCAACCTCGGCCCGGAAAACATCAAGCGCAAAGCCGTTGAAGCAACTTATAACAGCTTGTTGAATGTCTAGACCAAGATTATCAAGAGCTCTCATGGTTGAGAGAAGCAAACCAGGCCTCCTGCTGCAGAACATATGGATGTTCACTGCTCTTCCTTCTCTCTGCCTCACTTCAACCTAAATCCAACCCACTTGAAAAAATTATATTTTGTTAACAATTCATAATTCAATAATGTGATTAGATCATGTTGTAACATGGGTATTACTCTAGCCGGCTGGCCGGTTGGGCTAGCGATTGTGGTGGGGCAAAGTTCTTCTTTGATCCGCGAAGGGAGGCTGGTGGGAGTTGGGGTTAGTGGGTAGAAACCTGCGGCCGCCATGGTGGTGGCGGCAGTGGGTGTCAGTGAAGAGCTTGATGGGGTTGCTTCAAGTTCATGGTTAAGGTCATTGATCTTTTGAAGAAGCTCTTTAAGATACTCGATCGCGTCTCCAAGGATTGAAGCTCTGTCCATCTGAAATCAACAACATTCCGTTAATTATGTTTCATGAAACTTGTGATCAACAATTGGTTTGTTCATACATTGATGAATCCACATCAAGATTCAAGTTTAAACACTAGAAGTTAAAATCAAATGATTCTTGATGCCAAAACCCTACGGCTAAGCGGTACCCACGTAAAGTGGTCGAGGATTCAAGTCTTGTAACAAAAATATAATAAAAACAAAAACAATAAACAAAAAGTGCTGATTTGGAAGTAGAATTAAAGTACGTGTGAGTGATTCTTGGTACCAAAAGATGGATGTAAAATGTGCATCTCCCACGCGTTTAAGTATTAAAGGTGTTGGTTAAGAAATAGAACCAACGTTATGAAATACGAATATACGAAGGTTTAAGTCTTGTAATACAAAACGTAATTTGTGGTGTGAATTGTGGTGTAAGTTTGTATGTTATGTCCCACAATGAACAAAAGTTGTGTTAGATTTAAATTTACTTTTAAATGTAGAATTAAAAAGATGTGTGATTTAGCATTTTAAATGGTTTTAACTTTTATTTTTTTTAGAAAAAATATGGTTGATTCTCACCTTGCTGATTTTGGGTACAACAGACCGGAGCATGTAAAGCCGGTCATTTAGCTTCTTTCTCCGGCGTCTTTCGGCCATTAAATTCTTCGCCGGAACCCCTTTCTTCTTCCCTTTCTGGTTACCCCCACCGGCGCCGGTGACTGTACTGTTAGAAATAGAGCAATTGCCACCACTAATCTTGACTCCATTTTCTTCAAAATTACCGGTGGTGTTGACGGTGAACTCATCGGAGTCATAATTCAAACCGGAGCCATCCAGACTGAGATTATCAACATCATCCCAATTTCCACCGCTGATCTTCCTCTTCTTCTCATTCATCTCATCTGCACCGTCGCCGGCGTTGACGTCACTCAAACTTCTTCTCAAAGCAGCTCGTTTTTGAAATAAAGTCGGTGGAGCTCCGGTGGAAGCAAAGTTATCCAAGGGTTTGAGCAATTTCGACCGGTTTAAAATCAAGGAATTTCCGGCGAACCCATTGTCGGAAAACGGAAACGGGGGCGACCCGAACCCATTTCCAGCCAATTGAAGCAAATGGTTACTAGAAAACTGAGGATCTGAGCCCAAATTCGAACCCCCAATTTGCGATTGTGACCCTAAATCACAAAACCCTGGTAGAACAGGGTTCGAGTACCCATTTCCACAGCCAAGATCAAAGGTTTCATTCAACGAATTAAAGGAAGAAATCGTGGGTTTTGGTGGAGTCAAAAAGAACTGAACTTGATTGGAATCAATGTTCTGAAACCCAGAATCAGGTGTGCAAGTCGATGAACAATCAACAGTCTGCAACAACAAGTTGTTCTGTGGTTGCAAGAACCAATTGTTGTTGTGTTCATCTTCATCTTCAACTTCAAGCATTGATTTGAATGTCGAAATGGTGTTGATTTCATGATTTTGTTGGTTGTTAGTTTGATTCTGTGTTTCATCTTCCATCCAGATGACACTGTTGGCTCTTGATAGCATGTTAAAAATGGTGGTTTTGGATTTGGAGTGAGAGGATGAAGATGAGAGTGGTGGTGGTGTTGTTGCAGAGGGAAGAGGGTGAGTGGATTTATACGAGCTGAGGAAAACGTTGCTTTTGCGGTGATATGATTACGAAGTTAGCTGGATACATGGTGGGACTTAAATGTACAACTTCTAATGCCTAATTTACTTGTCTTTGATTTGGTGTTTCAGTCTAAAAAAATACAAAAAATGACACTTTCTTAGTGTAATTTGTTTTTTATATATATAAATTTATTATTATACTTAATAAATATTAATAAATCAAAACAATTGCAGAACACTTTTCAAAAGTTTAGAGTATTTTCACACTTGCTTTTCTCTCCTAATAAATAAACAATTTTAGTAAATAATAATTATATAATTATATATTTTTTATACATTTTTTAGTCAAAGAAAGTTCTTAATATTAAAACAAATATTAAGCATAATAGTATTAAATACTAATTATGTGAAACATACATTTTATAATTAAGGGATAATATCATATATCCCTTTATTAAACATCAAAATTACATATATCCTCAATGTTAAAATAAAATTACAATATCCATATGTTTCAAAATTGACTCTTAGTAAGGAAAAGTATGTAAGTTGTTTTTAGTTAGTTTATTGAGGGTAAAATAGGAAACACATAATTTGCATTTTAATTAAATAGATAAATATGTAATATATTTAGTATAGAAAGTGGAAATATATAATAAATGATTTTAGCATGAGGTATATGTAATTGACCCTATAATTAAAAAAGATTTCTTAATGTAATATAAAATATTTTAGTGTTTAAAAGAAAATTTTTAAAAAATCAAATTATTATAAAATACGAAAATTTTCCAATGATTTATAACTCATAAAATCTTTTTATAATTTATAAGTCATTATTGTTAACTATTTATTTTTTTTTTTTTATCAACTTATGTAATAATAGATATAACATCCTAAAATTTTGTAAAAAAAATGACATTTTTTAAAAACAACCTTTTTAAAATTAAATGTTTAAAAACCAAACTTTGAAAAAAGAATTTTTTTTTATAATACAATCCTATTATTTTATTTTCTATGTAATGATGACCATATTTTAAATCAAAAAATCATTTAAAATTTTTAAATTTATATTATTGAATACTTATTAATTTTTATTCAACGCGTGTAATACACGGGATACTAACATAGTTATATATATAAATAAAGAAGGTAAATACAACTGTAATAACTCAAATCTTTCTTACAAAATTTTGCTAAATAATAACTACCTTGTGATGTTAAAAAACCGAGTTGAGGTGGAGTTTTGGCTCAGCTTCTTTGTAATATAATCAACCCAATTTGAATTAGGTTTTAAGAGGATAAAAAGTTGTGCTCATACTTGGTTCGTTTGAAAACAAGTCAAGTGGCTTATGAGCAAGATTTTAAATTAAAAATATTGATTTTGTTATTTTTTAAACATGTTCATATAATTATAAAAATAATTTTATATTTGTTATCTTAATTTGTTGAGACGATTTGTTTAGCTTACGAGGCTAAAAAGTTGTGTCGCACCAACTCATTTAATAAGGAGATAGTCGAGTTGGCTCATAATTAAGCCTGATTTTTAATCTTTAAGATTTTTGTTTTTGATAATTTTTATGTGTCTACATATGTAATTGCAAAAAATTATTATACATTTGTTTTGTTAACTCATTCAACTATATTACACGAGAAAAATAGCTTATAAACTATGATTGTCTTCTATATATTTTTAATTTTTTTTTCATAAGACATATCAAATGACTATATCACTATAATATATTTGAATACTTCAATAATAGTTTAGATTAAGATTTATATATAATTTTGACTTATAAAATTATAATTTATGTAAAATGTTAAGTTATGTAGTATGGTATAATTTTGACTTGTACTTTATAAAAGTTATAATTGGAACTCTAATTTGAACGAACCAAACAAACAACCATTTAGCGAACCAATAAGTTAACAAATGAGCAAATCATTAGCCAAGTATGTCTTGACTCAGGCTCATCGTTGTGCGTTTGAGTCGGTGCTTAGGTCTGGTTTTTCCCGAGAATTGGTGGCTGGTGTGCTAGAGGCTCTGTCCGTCTAGACTAGTGGCCAGCTTGGGCATCCTTTAGCCATTGGGGGCCGCGTAGACAGTTAATTAGTTGGGCGTTAAAAAAAAAAAGCTTCTTCATAAACGAATCAATTAATTTTGAGTCCAATTTCTGTTAACCTTTTTAACTGTTTTAAATGTAGGTGATTTAAAAGTCATGGGAATCAGTCTCTCTTCCAACACTTGGTTTTAAAACATTGGTTATTTTAAACAAAAGTTATTAGTTTTTTCTTTGAACGGCGAAGGTCTCAATCGTGTGAGCCCGCTGTTTTCAGGCCATGTCACCAAGGTCTAGTTACCTGGACCTCCCATGAGCTAGCACAACAACCCAGGAGGAAACCCCACTGGGAAAACCCCCTGACCTCCCACAGACCCCTTTCTTCGCTGCGGGAGAGATTTGAACCCAATACCTCTCATTTAGAAGAATCTTGGAGTATTATAGAGACAATGCCTCTTTGGTAAACAAAATAGTTGAGGATTGAGATTCACTTGTGTGTGGGGTTGGGGTATAGTAATAAAGAGTCTCACAATAAAAAAAACAAATATTTTTTCAAATCACATAGAGCATCTTAAACTATTTTATAATGGCAAACAAAAACATCGATACATTCTTGCTCATAAATCTATACTCATATGTTTATTTATTGGATTTAAACACTTAATCATTACGAGAAAAAAAAATATATCCACTTTAACTATGAGAATATCTTTAATTGTTAAAGTCGTTTAAGGAAACTAATTGTAAGAAAAAAAATTATTAAATAAAATGAGATAATGATAAATAGTTTTTACTATTATAAGATATTGATATCATTACGAGGTAACCAAAGTCCGTAATAAAAAGTAATAAGAAAAATCTTTATACTAACTATTTAATTAAAATTTAGAAGTATTTTGTAACAAATATAAATTTCCTAAAATAAATAATCACCCTTTGTACGATCCATAATTTGAATCTTTAACGTGTTGATAACAAGATAGAAAAGATATCCCTTTAGGACAACTAGTTTAATGATATTGATAAAGAGTCCTTTAAAATTTAAGGTAATAAAATGTGAATAACTAAGATTTAATATTTTTCTACTTCTGTCTTGCTTAATGGCAGTTTAAAATATTATTAGTTAATAAAAAATTATGTTATATATCTATAAAAAATAGTTACATACATCTAATTTACAGGTATTTTTTAAAAAAATCAACGTTTTTTTTCTGGTCCCACTTGATGTAATTACAAAAATATAACTAATCAATAAAATTTAAATTTTGATTTTAAGTAATGTTATAAAAGATACGATTCATTAAGATACTAGTTAATACTTCGAATGTTACTTTGAATAAAATATAACAAATATACATCAAGGAAAATATAGACAACATGAGCCGATATTTAAGTTATCATTAAAATTTCATATAATTTAATACTTTAAGCAATACAAAAATTATATTATTTATTTAAATACAAATTATTTAAATTTGTTTCTTTAAACATAGTATTTTTTAAAAAAAAATTGAAAATTTTATATTAAAATAATATGTTTAAAAAAAGTATGTTTTTTAAATTTTAATAAAAAATTTATTCTGTTAATTTTTTTAATTTAAATATGTATAAAAAGCTATTTAATATATAATTATTATTTAATATGAGATATATTTAATAAAATATTTTATATCATTTAAAATGGGTTAAAGAATCCAACCTATTAAATATAATTTATATCAAGATTTGTACGTTGAATGTCATGAGAATTGATTAAATAAGATATAATATATATTTAAAAATTGTAAAATGATAATTTAAGATTTGATATAATTGTAATCTTTTTTATAATTTATTAAATTTTTGTAAATTTAATAAAAAATTTATATTTTTTATATTTAATTCTTTACGCATGTGAATTTATGCATACGCATAAATGTTAAAATTATGGTACACATATAATAATAATAATATTAAAAAAAACAACAATTCAAATTGATCTTGTTGAGTTATATTGGAGTAGCAATATAAAATGAGTTATTATAACTTCCAATTCAAATACATGCATGCATAAATACACATTGTTAACATGATAACCCAACTTTAGATAGTGAACCTTTAAATTGATTTCTAATCACCTATTTTAATTTCTAAAATATACCTACATTAAATTGATTTTTTAATAGTTTAGAAAAACAAAAATCATGCAACTTTAATATGAATCAATATAAACCACATTTTTTTCAGTACTTAAAATACATGGTTAGAAATAAGTTTAAGAATCAACTCTCAATATTAAGTTATTATAGGATACTATCTTATACACACACAAACAAACAAATACATATGTGTTTAATTGAGAAGTAATGTTAGTTAAGAATTAAAAATAATTGTTTATAGTTATAAGTCTTTTTACTTTATAATTGAAGTAGAAATAAGTTTTTTTATGCTCTTAAATTAATATGGATATAAATGATAATTTTTATTTTCCATAACTAATGTAAAAATGATTCATCTAATGCACGCGTTTGTAACTAAATTTATACGTACGTACGTACACACACACACACACACACATATATATATATATATATATATCTTTCTACTCTAATAAAAGAGTATTTTTAGGAGATATGTGTCGTGTTCTGGTTAAATCTAAATATATTTTTCCCGCCTCTCTCTCCTAATAAATAATATTATTTTTTTAATAATTAAACTATATAATTAAATATTAATAAATATAACTTTTTTCTTATTTCAATAATTTACTAATTTATTAAAATTTAATAATCAATAAGAAATTCAATTATATCTTATCTTAAATACAATTTCATAATTATTATTTAATATTAACAAATTAATTTTTTATTATTCAACCCGTGTAATACACGGGATTCTAGGCTAGTAAGTGTGTATATATATGTATATGTATATGTATATGTATATGTATATGTATATGTATATGTATATGTATATGTATATGTATATGTATATGTATATGTATATGTATCCTTATTCTAATAAAAGAATAGCTGCATAAGACACATGTCATCTTCTCATCAACTTTACAAATTTTCTTCCCGTCTCTCTCTTATATTAAATAAAAATTAACTTCTATATAAAATATTAACAGTAAATAATTTTATATAATTAATATAAAATATATAGATCTTCATATCATAAAAATTAATTAAAACTTATAATAAATCAAAAGAAAATTTTAATTATATAATACCTTAAAAATAAAACTTTATAATTCTTAATCCTTGTTTGTAATTTGTTATTTTTCAAACGTTCTTTAGTTATTATTTTATCAACTAGGTTATAGACCCATGTACTTCACATATTTAAAAATAAAAATTATTTAATTTTATGATGTCTTAATAAATTTAAGTACATAATTAAAAGAATATTATTGCATAAAACAATATAAAATAAAGTATAATTACAATTTAAATCTTTAGACATTTTTTCGTACAACATTTTTTGTTTGAAATTAAGAAATTTGTTGTTGTGTTTATGCTTATATTGTGAATTTCAAAATTTTAAAAATTGATAAGTTTGTAATAAATTGTTAATAGAATTAATATTTGAAAAATAACAAACTTTGTTACAACTTGATATTAAACAAAACACATCGTTGTATTTTATTAAAGAAAAATAAAATTAATAGGATTTAACACTATACTAAATTAACAAGAAAAAAAGTTTAAGTAAACATTTCTTAAATACGATTTTATAAATAAAAGAATATTTTTATTTGATTATCATTTAAATTAGAAAGTAACCGTGAGAATACCATGTGACATTATTTTGAAATCATTTATTAGTAGTATTAATTAATAATATCAAACATACAAATCTTTATAAAAAAATTGTTGTTTACAACATGTAAAATTTATTAAACTGATGTGATACATGGGTTTTAAACTAGTATATTATAAACTAGGTTAACTATCGTATGTTACATAGGTGAAAACTTAAATGTTATATACTTTCTAAGAAAACTTGTTTTAAAAAAATGTTTTTTAAGAAAACTTTTTTTTACATTTTTTTTTTCTAAAAGTACATTTCAAAAACAATTCTAATCTTAAAATTTTGATTTTTAGAAACATATTATATTTTGCAAATCTTTTCAAGTGTATTTTTTTGATAAAACGATTTGATTTTTAATTTATTAAAACTGTTTTTTAATATGAAAAAAATTATATAATTGCATTACTCATTAGATTTATAATTTATGTCTATCATTATAGTATATGTAATATGTAACATCACTGTACTTTCGGTTGTCCGTACGTCCGTACATCCGTACGAATGTACTGTTACGACTGGATATTTATAATTATTAATGATTATGAGATTTTTGATTGACATTACTGATATTATCACTGTTGCTGGTATACATGATTATAAATTATTATACGCATAAACCCCGGGAAGTTTAGTTGTAATTCAACTACACAGACCCGTAGTGTTTATTGCAGTTACGTATTACTGATAATGAAGGATTATTGGTTGAGAATTGATTTGTGATGGAACTGGGAGTTTGTTTGAGTCTGGTTACTAAACGTAGTCAAGGACCCATGGTCATGGTTTATCGAAATAGCGGTGGGACGGTGGCTAGGGCAGTTGCGACTGACCCTTACATATGCCCTATATATATGCATATTTCGGTCTATCATGGATGTGTCAGTGACTAGGGTTTAGTGGGTTTTGGTTTGGGAAATGATAATATTAATGTATTAAACAATGGGAATAATAAATACGAGATGTGAGGTTACGGTCATTATTTAAACGCGAGTATTGATTCAGAAATATTAACTTAATAATGTATTCGCGTGGGTGACGATTCACACGAATATAATTATTAGGAATAATATTCTAAAACGATATTCCATAAATCTTAGATCAAATCGAAATGCGATACGAGCATCGGATTCGCAAAGGTGACGATCTTTACGAATACGTACGCGAGTAACGCGTTTCGACGAGATAATTAAATAATATCAAACGATATTAATTTAATAAATTAGAACTAAAAACGTTTATTAGGAATCACAACCTAAAATGTTTTCGAATAAATTAATTTATGTAAATAATTATTTAACGAAAACGAAACGGAATTGTTTTTACGAAACAATTTATTTAAACTTATTTTATTCAAACAAAACCAATTTATTTAAAACGGGTTATTGTTTTAAATATGTTACGTTAGAAAACTGAGCATTTTATTTATTATTATCGCGATAAAAACGAGGCCGGACACGGGGAGGAGACACGCGATATATGGAAGGGATTCCTCATCCTCTTCCTCACATTTCACAAACACTCTCTCTCTCTAAATCCTCTCATTTTCGTCACCCACAACACAACTAACTTCTCTCTAGCTTTGTGAGCTCGTTTCTTGACGGATTCGCGAGATTCTTGCGGCTACGTGTTCGTGAGATCGAGGAGAACAAGAAGGTGCAAAGAAATCTCACATTGGAGCAGCGAATCGAGGTAAATCTACATGATTAGTTGCGATTTTTTTTGTTGGATCACGACTTTTAAACTTGTTGTAGTTATAAACGGATTTAGCATGCATAAAACCTTAAAACGAGTGATATAAAAGGGATAGGAGCGGGAGTATTGTCTTGTAACAGGTTTAGGTTGATGAAGAAGACGATGAACAGTGGTTCGCGACTCATATGGGCGGCCGAACCTTTCTGGGCTAAGTGCAGCAAAGGGGCCGAACCCTATCCTGGTCCACCTGCCTTAGCCGAACCATGGGCCAGCCGAACCCTGTGCCACGAACCCTGCAACCTTTTCAGCGAACCCTGTGGCATCCATGGCCGAACCCTGCCACAGCCGAACCCATTCTAAGTCCATAGGCAGTGAACCCTTTTGCAGTCTGGCCGAACCATGGAATAACGAACCTGTTAACTCCTTTAGGCCGAACCCTTTTGTCCCCTATAGCCACGAACCCTCCTCCTTGACTCACGAACTATACGGTGGTCGAACCCTGGTTGCTAGCCTAATCCCTATGACAAACGAACCCTAGTGACTTTAGCCGAACCTATGCCTAATTAAGTCTAAAGGTTCGCTGGTTTGACGGGATATTAACCCTAAATCTATTAAACTAGCATGTTAAGGGTATACAAGGACCAAGATAATACATATACATACATACGTAAACATGCATGCATGAAATTATTAAACCACCACCTTTTCTCTCTCTATACACAAAGTTCTTAAGAAAAATTATGAACTAAATATGTATTTGATTAGTTGGGACAAAGTTAAAATTGTATATAGCTACTTTAATTATACTTTTATTGAACTAAGTGGATAAAATAAATTGGACTATGATGGTGGTTTGAATGATGTTATGCATGTGAGAATAAGTATATGTGTGATTGGATCATTATCCTAACACGTGCCTATTTAGGAGTTAATACCAAGGAACTTAAGGATCCTCATCACTTGATAATGATAAACGAAGTAGCAAGTGTGATAAACTTTGAGACAAATGTTAATGAAACTCTAAGGGTAACAACTTAACTTAGGATTAAGTAAACTAAGTTAAGAAAACATAAATGTTTGAAAAAGGAAACACTTATGACTATTTAAGTTAAGACACGTATACTTACAAGCACAACCACATATAAATTACAGATCTTTGAGTTTGACTTGAGTTACTTACGCGAGCGCGCACAATACAAGAACATTTATACTAAGGACTTCAGGTGAGTTCTCATAACCTCCCTTTCTTTAAACTATTTTTGGGTTTTAAAAACTCGGAGGTGAAACATGTATACCGGTTTAAATATTATTTTGATAATACAAGGATAATACCTGTTTATCATTATGATATTCACTATTATGAATTATCATTATTATGGATTATCACTGATTATTATAAATCCGTGTAAACATTGTTATTGACTTCGGTCAATAACAAAGATTACATGTATTGTCACATACTCCGTGAAATCATTACTTTTAACTTCGGTTATTTGTTTTGACCTCATGTATTGTCACGTGGAGGGTTTCCACATCCGTGAAGTATTGCTCTTGACTTCGGTTGATTGCTTTGACTACATGTATTGTCACGTGGTTAGCGACCACTCCATGATTCATGTATTTAACTTATGTTAATTACATAATGATCATGTATAGTCACGAACATTGGTTGAGAATATGATTGATTGAGTTGGTTGATTTGTTGTGGATTGATTATCTATGTTTGACTATGATTAATTGTGATTGATTATGACTGATTGGTTATGTGATTATGTGATTGTATATGTGTATGATTGATGAATTGGTGGTTGTGTATTGGATTATATCATACATGTATTCTCATGGAATTTCTCACGAAGATCATAAGTTTTATAACCGTTTTTAAATAAAGCATTTTATAAAACCATTTTAAACTTAAGCTTTTAAACTCATTTTATTAAAACATTTTAAAAAAATATAAAAACTTATGATTACTCACCAACTACTGTTGTAGTTGACACTTGATTTTCTTACATGTTTCAGGTGATGGAGACAAGTAGGAATGAAGAGAGGATCTCTTCTATTTTGGACATCATCATCATATAGGATCTTGGACTTAGTTAATTAACTAAATTTCTGGCGATTAGAGTTTAGTTAGTTTAACTAATTCTTTTGTGTAACTGATGTACTTGAATTATGATGAACATGATTTTTGTGTAATTATTTTGGTTGATTAAATGATATATGATGATTTGATTTAGATGCCCACGAGCTTTTGAACAATCTACACATCCCTCGTGGCATCCCGATGATTCCGCCGTCGGTCGGGGTGTTACAGATTGGTATCAGAGCCTGGGTTATAGGGAATTAGGTTACTAGAAATGGTTGACCTAGTCTATAACCATAGGATACCCTAGTATGAATTAATTCATACACTAGTTAGTATATTCAGGATTTCATGCTTATGTGTTTATTACATGTTAACTGAACTCCTGTTATACATCCGATATATGTATGTTGCTTATTAATTTCTTGCTTACGTGTGCCCTAATTATTCGATAAGGACATGCACGTGGTGTATCGTAAAGGTGGTGGGACGTTGGCTAGGGCAGTTGCGACTGACCCTTACATATGCCCTATATATATACCATTTACGGTACATTAGGTGGATGTCAGTATTGAAGAATGTGGGAACTACCCGTTTGGGAAATTATCTGCTTAGGAACTTAATTGTTTATGAATTGCTTGCCTTAGGAATTATTTGTTTGAGCTATAAACTCCAGACAAGGACACACTCGTGGTATACTACAAAGGTGGTGGGACGGTGGCTGGGGCAGTTGCGACTGACCCCTACATATGCCCTATACATATACCATTTGTAGTATATTGGGGGTCTGTCAGTGTCAGGAACTTAGGATATTGTTAGGACCTTACTAGGAGTGGTTGAGAGGATATGATTGTGGACTGTTGATGATATGTTTGATGGATTGACTCTTGAATGATTATACTTGATGAATATTATAAATTCACTTATGAAATACACAGATTGGACACGTAGGATGCATAGGATTAACAAATGATATGAGCGATTAGTGATATGATAAGGACTTGGGTGATGATATAGACACTTGAGATAATATAAATGCCTAGTGATGATACTAACACTTAGTGATGGTATGGACACTTGACAAGAATAAACTATAGGGAGGATATGAACACTTAGTGACAATAAGAGCACTTTGTGATTATATGAACCCTCATTGATGATTATTGACATTGGGATTGATATGAATTTTAGTGAACTTAGACAATTGGGGGAAACTTAATGTCAGGTGAACTTAGACATTAGGTGAACTTAGAAATAGGCAAGCCTACATGTCAGGTGAACTTAGACATTAGGCAAACCTAATTGTCCAAGGGAACTAGAGATCACTTCACTTAAAATTTTCCTACTAAGGGTAAGGTTGGTGAAGTGAGATTTATGGAGAAATACATGACACACTCTACACACTAGCAAGGGCATAATCGTGGTGCAATGGAACGGTGGTGGGACGGTGTAGGGGAGATTGCGATCTACCTCTGCATATGCCCTATATATAAGCTTGTTGCATTGCATTGGGAGGTTGTCAGTGTTAGTATAGAGTGAGGAATGTATAGGACCTAGGAATCGTTAGCTAACACTAGTTATGACCAACTAGGACACTTAGTATAATAATAGGAAATTATAAACCTTATTGAGTTTAATGACAGATAGGAGATAAATATAGTTCCTATATGTAATCCTAATCGTCTAATGAGCTCGTTTAAACATTGTTTGTATGGTTTACGTTGTATACGGTAGTAACATGTTTCTATTCCTTCAGAAACATGCCGCCTCGCCGTCACAACGGAGATGATACGAACGCTGAGGATGCTAATGGTAATGCCAACCCCGGCATGCAAGAGTTAGCTAACCTCATCACTGGGTTGGTGAATCAGTTGACTCAGGCCAACCAAAACATCAACCAGAATCGAGGTGGTGCAAACCAGACAACTTGCACATTCAAACACTTCAATTCCTGCAATCCCCTGAAATTCACGGGTGCTGAATCAGCCACTGGCCTGCTGCAGTGGTTCGAGAGTATGGAGAACACCTTCATCAACAGCGAATGTCCCGAGAATCTGAAAGTTCGCTATGCCACCAGTGTTTTCCAAAAGAGAGCACTGACTTGGTGGAATGGGGAAAAACGAACTAGGGGAGTGGATGCTGCCTTAGCACTGACATGGACAGAGGTCAAGAATCTGATGACCACTGAATTCTGTCCTAGAAGCGAGATGAGGAAACTGGAGACTGAGTTCTGGGAACTCAAACAAGATAGTGGCGAGAACGTCATCTATAATACTTAGTTTCATGAGTATAGTTTACTGGTACCCCACATGGTGACACCCTTGGAGAGGGCGATTGAGAAATATATCGGCGGGCTGCCGGTACAGATTCAGGATACGGTCTACGGGAGTAATCCCAAAACATTGGAGGCTGCTATCCGTCTATCTGCAACTCTTACTGATAATCACGTGAAGAATGGAACACTTACTCGGAAGGGACACAAGAAGACTGACACCAAGACTACTGCAAAAGAAGTCAAAACTGAAGTCAAGTCTGAAGCTGCTAGCTCATCCAAAAGTAGCAACAAGAAGAGGAAGACCAGAAACTTCATGGTCACTGCTCCTGCTGCCAAATCTGCGCAGAAATCCTCAAACAACTCAACTGCCAGGAATTTCACTGGGAACACTCCTCAGTGTAATACCTGCCGATATCATCACGCACCGAACTTGCCTTGTCGCGTCTGCAATAACTGCGGCAAGTTCGGTCATTTTGCTAACGTCTGTAGGAGTGCACCGCAAGCACAAAGGATGCAACATGCACCGCTTGCACTGCCAGCTCCTCATGCACAACCTATTCCTGCAGTACCCATTCGCCAGGTACCTCAAGCACAGGCAAGAGCCTGTTATGAATGTGGTGAAGTGGGACACTTCAGAAATCAATGCCCAAAGTTGACTGGAAATAATCAAAGGGTGGCCAGGGGCCGGGCTTTCCAGTTGAATGCTCCAGCTGCTCAAGCCAACCAGGACGTCGTCAACGGTACATTTCTGATCAACAACTCTTATGCATCTGTCTTATTTGATTCTGGTGCCGATAGGAGTTTCGTTTCATATGATTTTGAATGCTTGCTTGGTAGAACACGTACATATTTAGATAAACCGTTTAACGTGGAAGTGGCTGACGGAAACACTATTGATATTGACACTATTATCGTTGGATGTACGGTGAACTTAAATGATCACGTTTTCCCAATTGATCTTATACCTATGCATCTTGGTAGCTTTGATGTTATCATAGGCATGGATTGGTTAGCCACCCACAGAGCGGAGATTGTATGCCATGAAAAGTATATTCGTATTCCCTTACCTTCGGGTGAAACTTTGAGAATATTTGGAGAAACTGTTAGTAAAGGTCTTAAGCTGATGTCTTGCACTAAAGCACATAAGTACCTTAGAAAGAAATGTATAGCGTTTTTAGCTCATATTGTGGAGAAAAAGGATAAAGGAAAGAGAGTTGAAGATGTTCCAGTGATCAGAGACTTTCCAGAGGTATTTCCAGATGATTTGCCGGGTCTTCCACCAGAACGTCAAGTTGAGTTCCGGATCGACTTAGTACCTGGTGCGAACCCAGTCGCCAAAGCTCCCTACAGACTTGCGCCTTCGGAATTGCAAGAGTTGGCGAGCCAGCTGCAAGAACTTACTGATAAAGGGTTTATTCGCCCGAGCCATTCACCATGGGGTGCACCGGTCCTATTTGTCAAGAAAAAGGACGGGTCATTCCGAATGTGCATCGATTATCGCGAATTGAACAAACTAACAATTAAAAATCGATATCCACTGCCGCGCATCGATGATCTCTTCGATCAGCTACAAGGCTCGGCATGGTTTTCAAAGATCGATCTCAGGTATGGGTATCATCAGCTTCGCGTACATGATGATGATATTCCCAAGACTGCATTCAGAACAAGATATGGCCATTATGAATTTTTGGTAATGCCCTTCGGCCTTACCAATGCACCTGCGGTTTTCATGGACCTCATGAACCGTGTTTGCAGGCCATACTTGGATAAATTTGTGATAGTATTCATTGATGATATTTTGATCTACTCAAAGACCAAGGAAGAACACGAGAAACACCTTAAGTTGGTTTTGGAGATTCTAAGAGAAGAGCGACTGTATGCCAAATTCTCTAAATGTGAATTTTGGCTTAAGGAAGTTCAATTCTTGGGGCATATAGTCAACGAATACGGTGTTCACGTGGATCCTGCAAAGATTGATGCGGTGAAGAATTGGAGTACACCGAAGACACCGACGGAGATTCGATCGTTTCTTGGACTTGCTGGTTATTATCGGCGGTTCATATCGAATTTCTCCAGAATTGCTGTCCCTCTCACTGCTTTGACTCAGAAGAATAAGCCATATGAGTGGGGACCAAAGCAAGAAGAGGCATTTCAGACTCTGAAGCAGAAACTCTGTGATGCTCCTGTCTTGACATTGCCTGATGGAAATGATGATTTTGTGGTTTACTGTGATGCATCCAAATTAGGTCTCGGTTGTGTTCTCATGCAACGGGGAAAGGTTGTGGCTTACGCATCAAGGCAACTGAAGATTCATGAAAAGAACTACCCTACACACGACTTGGAACTTGGTGCGGTCGTGTTTGCTTTGAAGATATGGAGACATTATCTTTATGGCACGAAGTGTGTAGTCTTTACTGATCATAAAAGTTTGCAACATATTCTCAATCAAAAGGAGCTTAATATGAGACAACGGAGATGGATTGAACTGTTGAATGATTATGACTGTGAAATTCGCTACCATCCTGGTAAGGCGAATGTAGTAGCAGACGCGCTTAGTCGCAAGAGTCAAGTTCAAGTCCATAGTGTCCGAGTGCACCATAATCTCCGTAATGATATTCTCATAGCCCAACAACACTCATTGGCTCAAGATGACTTGAAAAATGAGATGTCTTGCGGGGCTGAAATACTGTTGGAAACTAAGGATGATGGTTTAATGTATTACTTGAATCGATTGTGGATACCAAACAGGGGTGATCTGAGGATGGTTATTATGAATGAAGCTCATAAGTCTCGTTACTCAATCCATCCAGGTTCTGACAAGATGTATCAAGACCTTAGGGGCTTGTACTGGTGGCCTGGAATGAAGAAGGATATTGCTGAATATGTGTCTAAGTGCCTTAACTGTGCCAAAGTCAAGGCCGAACATCAGCGACCTTCGGGATTGTTATTACAACCAGAGATACCGATGTGGAAGTGGGAGAATATTTCCATGGATTTCATTACTAAACTCCCACGAACCGCAAACGGCAAAGATAGCATATGGGTAATTGTTGATAGATTGACCAAGTCGGCTCATTTCTTACCGATACGCGAAACTTACCCTGTGCGGAAGTTAGCTCGTATTTACATTGATGAGATCATTAGCCGACACGGCATTCCCTTAAGCATAATATCGGATCGTGATGCTCGTTTCACGGCACGATTTTGGGAATCACTTCATGAAGCATTTGGAACAAGACTGGATCTTAGCACTGCTTATCATCCTCAAACGGATGGTCAAACGGAGCGAACGATTCAGACATTGGAAGATATGTTAAGAGCTTGTGTCATCGATTTTGGTGGCAATTGGGATAGCCATCTACCATTGGTTGAGTTCTCGTATAACAACAGTTATCACGCGAGCATTGGTATGGCGCCGTTCGAAGCTCTTTATGGCAGGAAATGTCGGTCACCTATTTGTTGGACCGAAGTCGGCGATTCGCAGATTACTGGTCCAAAGATTATTCAGGAAACGACTGACAAGATCCACCAGATCCGCGACAATCTGTTAGCTGCTCGCAGCAGACAGAAGAGTTACGCGGATAAACGAAGAAAACCTCTAGAGTTTGAAGTGGGAGATATGGTATTGCTTAAAGTGTCGCCTTGGAAGGGCGTTGTTCGGTTTGGGAAGAAGGGGAAATTTGCTCCACGATACGTTGGCCCTTTTAAGATCCTTGAACGGATCGGGAAGGTTGCTTATAAATTGGAACTTCCTCCTGAACTTAGTAATGTGCATCCGACGTTTCACGTGTCCAATCTAAGCAAGTGCTTAGCTGATCAGGATCTTCAGGTACCACTCGATGACATTCGCATCGATGATACCATGCACTTTGTTGAAAAACCAGTGGAGATTATGGATCGTGAGGTTAAACAGCTCAAGCGCAGTAGAATTCCAATTGTCAAAGTACGTTGGGAATCGAAGCGGGGTCCAGAATTCACATGGGAGCGGGAAGATCAGATGAAGCTTAAGTACCCACATTTATTTACTACGGTCACTCCAAGTTGAATTTCGGGACGAAATTCCTTTAACTAGGGGAGACTGTAACATCACTGTACTTTCGGTTGTCCGTACGTCCGTACATCCGTACGAATGTACTGTTACGACTGGATATTTATAATTATTAATGATTATGAGATTTTTGATTGACATTACTGATATTATCACTGTTGCTGGTATACATGATTATAAATTATTATACGCATAAACCCCGGGAAGTTTAGTTGTAATTCAACTACACAGACCCGTAGTGTTTATTGCAGTTACGTATTACTGATAATGAAGGATTATTGGTTGAGAATTGATTTGTGATGGAACTGGGAGTTTGTTTGAGTCTGGTTACTAAACGTAGTCAAGGACCCATGGTCATGGTTTATCGAAATAGCGGTGGGACGGTGGCTAGGGCAGTTGCGACTGACCCTTACATATGCCCTATATATATGCATATTTCGGTCTATCATGGATGTGTCAGTGACTAGGGTTTAGTGGGTTTTGGTTTGGGAAATGATAATATTAATGTATTAAACAATGGGAATAATAAATACGAGATGTGAGGTTACGGTCATTATTTAAACGCGAGTATTGATTCAGAAATATTAACTTAATAATGTATTCGCGTGGGTGACGATTCACACGAATATAATTATTAGGAATAATATTCTAAAACGATATTCCATAAATCTTAGATCAAATCGAAATGCGATACGAGCATCAGATTCGCAAAGGTGACGATCTTTACGAATACGTACGCGAGTAACGCGTTTCGACGAGATAATTAAATAATATCAAACGATATTAATTTAATAAATTAGAACTAAAAACGTTTATTAGGAATCACAACCTAAAATGTTTTCGAATAAATTAATTTATGTAAATAATTATTTAACGAAAACGAAACGGAATTGTTTTTACGAAACAATTTATTTAAACTTATTTTATTCAAACAAAACCAATTTATTTAAAACGGGTTATTGTTTTAAATATGTTACGTTAGAAAACTGAGCATTTTATTTATTATTATCGCGATAAAAACGAGGCCGGACACGGGGAGGAGACACGCGATATATGGAAGGGATTCCTCATCCTCTTCCTCACATTTCACAAACACTCTCTCTCTCTAAATCCTCTCATTTTCGTCACCCACAACACAACCAACTTCTCTCTAGCTTTGTGAGCTCGTTTCTTGACGGATTCGCGAGATTCTTGCGGCTACGTGTTCGTGAGATCGAGGAGAACAAGAAGGTGCAAAGAAATCTCACATTGGAGCAGCGAATCGAGGTAAATCTACATGATTAGTTGCGATTTTTTTTGTTGGATCACGACTTTTAAACTTGTTGTAGTTATAAACGGATTTAGCATGCATAAAACCTTAAAACGAGTGATATAAAAGGGATAGGAGCGGGAGTATTGTCTTGTAACAGGTTTAGGTTGATGAAGAAGACGATGAACAGTGGTTCGCGACTCATATGGGCGGCCGAACCTTTCTGGGCTAAGTGCAGCAAAGGGGCCGAACCCTATCCTGGTCCACCTGCCTTAGCCGAACCATGGGCCAGCCGAACCCTGTGCCACGAACCCTGCAACCTTTTCAGCGAACCCTGTGGCATCCATGGCCGAACCCTGCCACAGCCGAACCCATTCTAAGTCCATAGGCAGTGAACCCTTTTGCAGTCTGGCCGAACCATGGAATAACGAACCTGTTAACTCCTTTAGGCCGAACCCTTTTGTCCCCTATAGCCACGAACCCTCCTCCTTGACTCACGAACTATACGGTGGTCGAACCCTGGTTGCTAGCCTAATCCCTATGACAAACGAACCCTAGTGACTTTAGCCGAACCTATGCCTAATTAAGTCTAAAGGTTCGCTGGTTTGACGGGATATTAACCCTAAATCTATTAAACTAGCATGTTAAGGGTATACAAGGACCAAGATAATACATATACATACATACGTAAACATGCATGCATGAAATTATTAAACCACCACCTTTTCTCTCTCTATACACAAAGTTCTTAAGAAAAATTATGAACTAAATATGTATTTGATTAGTTGGGACAAAGTTAAAATTGTATATAGCTACTTTAATTATACTTTTATTGAACTAAGTGGATAAAATAAATTGGACTATGATGGTGGTTTGAATGATGTTATGCATGTGAGAATAAGTATATGTGTGATTGGATCATTATCCTAACACGTGCCTATTTAGGAGTTAATACCAAGGAACTTAAGGATCCTCATCACTTGATAATGATAAACGAAGTAGCAAGTGTGATAAACTTTGAGACAAATGTTAATGAAACTCTAAGGGTAACAACTTAACTTAGGATTAAGTAAACTAAGTTAAGAAAACATAAATGTTTGAAAAAGGAAACACTTATGACTATTTAAGTTAAGACACGTATACTTACAAGCACAACCACATATAAATTACAGATCTTTGAGTTTGACTTGAGTTACTTACGCGAGCGCGCACAATACAAGAACATTTATACTAAGGACTTCAGGTGAGTTCTCATAACCTCCCTTTCTTTAAACTATTTTTGGGTTTTAAAAACTCGGAGGTGAAACATGTATACCGGTTTAAATATTATTTTGATAATACAAGGATAATACCTGTTTATCATTATGATATTCACTATTATGAATTATCATTATTATGGATTATCACTGATTATTATAAATCCGTGTAAACATTGTTATTGACTTCGGTCAATAACAAAGATTACATGTATTGTCACATACTCCGTGAAATCATTACTTTTAACTTCGGTTATTTGTTTTGACCTCATGTATTGTCACGTGGAGGGTTTCCACATCCGTGAAGTATTGCTCTTGACTTCGGTTGATTGCTTTGACTACATGTATTGTCACGTGGTTAGCGACCACTCCATGATTCATGTATTTAACTTATGTTAATTACATAATGATCATGTATAGTCACGAACATTGGTTGAGAATATGATTGATTGAGTTGGTTGATTTGTTGTGGATTGATTATCTATGTTTGACTATGATTAATTGTGATTGATTATGACTGATTGGTTATGTGATTATGTGATTGTATATGTGTATGATTGATGAATTGGTGGTTGTGTATTGGATTATATCATACAGGTATTCTCATGGAATTTCTCACGAAGATCATAAGTTTTATAACCGTTTTTAAATAAAGCATTTTATAAAACCATTTTAAACTCATTTTATTAAAACATTTTAAAAAAATATAAAAACTTATGATTACTCACCAACTACTGTTGTAGTTGACACTTGATTTTCTTACATGTTTCAGGTGATGGAGACAAGTAGGAATGAAGAGAGGATCTCTTCTATTTTGGACATCATCATCATATAGGATCTTGGACTTAGTTAATTAACTAAATTTCTGGCGATTAGAGTTTAGTTAGTTTAACTAATTCTTTTGTGTAACTGATGTACTTGAATTATGATGAACATGATTTTTGTGTAATTATTTTGGTTGATTAAATGATATATGATGATTTGATTTAGATGCCCACGAGCTTTTGAACAATCTACACATCCCTCGTGGCATCCCGATGATTCCGCCGTCGGTCGGGGTGTTACATAATATAATAAATAAATGTTTTCAAATGACACATGTAAGCTTTATAGACCATTAAAAAATTGATTTTTCATGTCTCTCTCCTATTAAATACTAGAGTAATATCCCGTGTATTATACGGATTTAATATAAAACATTAAATAGTTATTAATGAAAATTTAAAAAATTATCAAACGATATTTTAAGAGAAATGATTAATTTACATATTAATGAATACTTTAAGTAATAAAAAAAACAATTAAAAACTTTGATAACTATACAAATGATATATGATATCTTAAAAAATTGACATGTATTAAAAGATTGTTTATTTAGTAATATTGAAATATAGGTGTCCTTTGTTATAGTTCTTCGACATCAAAAGTTTTTTTTGTCATTTTTTTATAATTCTATCAAAGTTAAGGTAAAAAAGTTATTTTTAAACTGATTTTATTTATATTTTTATTAATGGTTAATTTATACAAGATTAGTTTATTAAGCATAAATCAAGAAAACAAAAAGTTTTGCATTAGTCCTAAACTTAGCCCAGCGGTTAGGTATATCACCTTTCATAATAGAGGTCATGATTTGAATACATCTGGTAGCAAGTTTAAAGGACACTACGTGAAAGATCAGTTTGAGGTTTATCACGTGTTCGATACCAATAAGGGACAAGCATTTACCTATTATACGAGGTTCATGTACATTCGCATGGGGTAAATCTTACCTCTATCATGTGGGTCTTGTTAAAAAAACATACGTGATGGGTAAATATACAAAAAAAAAGTTTTACATTATCTTCTAAGGGGTTGTTTGTTTGGGTCTGCATGGGTCTGAATCTGAATCATTCAGATTCAGATCGTTTATTTCATTAAAAAAACACGTCTGAATCTGAACCAACCTCTGAACCAGTCTCTGAATCATTCAGACATGGAGAGGAGTCTGAATGGAAAAATCTGTGAAGGATTCGACTGAAGGAGTGACCGAAGGAGACACTGAATCATTCGGCCTCCATCACAGTTGCTCAGCCACCGTCGCTCCACCACCGCCCTCCACCACCTCCGCTCCACCACCACCGCGCCGCCCTCCACCACCGCCGCTTGTTTGAAGGAGCGACTGAACCAGCCTCCACCGTCTGCAATGGAGGGTTGCTTACCTTCGAACATCGGCGAAGAAGACCACGACATCGAACATCGAAAGGTGAATCGTTCGGACCTTGTTCACAACCACCGAAGCGTGAATCGTTCGGCTCCACAACTGCGACAAAGTTTACCTGACGTCGATGGCAATTGTGATGACGGTGGTGGAGGCCGGCTGAGTCGGAGGAGAGGCGGCGACGGCGATGGAACTCGGGCTAAGGTCAACCCCTTTTGATTAAAGAATCGGAGGTGATGACGATCGTGATATGCCGTTCAAAAAGGAAGTGACGATCGTGATATTTAGGGGTTTTTTTTTTTTTTTTTGCATTCAGACGTGGAACCAAACAGTCTTAATCGATTCAACACTTAATGGTTCAGATCCTCTTAACCATTCAGACATCTTAATCATTCAGTACTTAATGATTCAGACGTTACCAAACGGCCCCTTAAGTATGGAAGGCAATGAAGGGTTCCATACGCCATTTTGGTTGTAGCCGCCGTTACAGGAAAAGCTTTTTTTTTTCAGGAGATTCTTTTTCAAACCCTGAAAATTTTAATTTAATAAAAAAAAATAGTGTAGACAGATACGTGTTCGTTCAAAGCACTAAAAATTCATTTAATATTGTTTTATCAGATGATTATTTTAACATTGACTTAATTCTTAAATTAATTATATTATTCAACTCGTTTTCTTGTACCAGTTTTAACACCACACTTTTATATTTTAACACTCCAGCGGTCTGATTCAGACATCTTAATCATTCAGTACTTAATGATTCAGACGTTACCAAACGGCCCCTTAAGTATGGAAGGCAATGAAGGGTTCCATATGCCATTTTGGTTGTAGCCGCCGTTACAGGAAAAGCTTTTTTTTTCAGGAGATTCTTTTTCAAACCCTGAAAATTTTAATTTAATAAAAAAAAATAGTGTAGACAGATACGTGTTCGTTCAAAGCACTAAAAATTCATTTAATATTGTTTTATCAGATGATTATTTTAACATTGACTTAATTCTTAAACTAATTATATTATTCAACTCGTTTTCTTGTACCAGTTTTAACACCACACTTTTATATTTTAACACTCCTGCGGTCTGATACGGGCCGTACTGTTCAGTACGGGCCGTACTATAAAAGTGTGGTGTTACACTTTTATATTTTAACACCACACTTTTATAGGGTACAGACAAACATTCCAGAGAAATGTCTTGGATTTATTGAAAAATTCTTACAGAGCAGTACGGCCCGTACCGACTTGACTTATTTTTACAAGCCATTTTTTGGTGTCAACCAGTGTTGAGTCACTTGATAATGCCTATACAGTTCAGTACGAGACGTCTTGAAATTATTTATTTTACTTAAACTTGATTTACGTATTTTAATAATTTTTAACGATATACGTTTGTTACGTGAATTTTTGAACGATATACGTCTATTATGTTAATTAAACGTCATAATTTTGTTACGTTATCATTTTAAACGATATTAATTATTTACGAAATCGTTTTAACTAAATATTTTATTTTATAATTACTTTGTTTATGTTAATTTAATTTAAACGTTATAAGTTTGTCGTGTAATTATTATATAAAACAACACAACCAAAAACAATACAAATAGAAAGAAAGAAACATACATATATACACAACATGAGTTTTACATACAAGGAAACAAAATGCAAAAACACAAACTAAACTACTAACCCCCGGATGGTTCAACGGAGGATCCGTCGTCTGTGTAGACGCGTGGCTCCGGGAACAGTGGACCCGTCCCGTCGCGCATGCTCTGACGCGACCATCTACTGGACCATATGTGACAATCCGGCTTTTCCAGATTAACTCCGTTAATCAAAAACTAACAGAAGTGATACGAAATCACACAAAATCAAACTAAAATAATCCAAATTGAACAAAATTAATTTAAAAACACTCATATCATAAAGACTAAACTTGCAATTAAAAGAAATGCTAAATTTTGACTTTTAAAGTCAAAATTCGTCTTGAAAATCAAATGGAATTTTGAAATTCGTATTTAATCCGAGTTGTAACCGAATTAAACCTCACTAATCATCACATTGATGATTACTAACAACAATCATGCATTATTAGAACACATCGATGTATTAAACTTAAATTATGACCTAAAATTCGAAACCGTCACTTGTATCACTACAACCCATACAATTCGATCAAAATACTCACAATTGAAGACTCCTAAAACTTAGTCGGCATCTTCAGAGACTATTACACTCATCAATTCAGTCTCAAGAAATCTGGATTGAAGAACACGACTTAGAGCCGGCCGAAACTCAAGTCTCAAATCGATCTCCTTCAATTTGATATCAAAACAAGTAAGTATTCATTCCTAAACAACCTAAAATGGCGGATTAAGCAAAAGCATATGCTAATTTCATGTTCAAACACCGAATTGTATGAACTCTAATTCTAGGGTTCATCACGAAGAACGAATTGGGGGTTTTTGTTTAAACGAGTTTCAAAATCTAATTAAACTATACAGGTAGTTTCGGAAACATCTTCTTCATGAAAGTCATATGTTAATTCGATCAAACAATAACTAATACAAGGATTTCGAATTCTAGGGTTTTCAACGAAAAACGTTTTGGGGATTTTGATGTAAACATGTTTAAAAACCAAATTAAATTACACAGAGAATTTCGAAATCATGTGTGTAATGAAATCCCTAAGTCAATTGTATCAAAAAATATCGAATTTGATGATTTCAAGATTTAGGGTTCTTGATATAAACCGTCACACCCCGAGCCGGCGGGGTTGGATCGGATTCCCCGTCGGGCAGAAGGTTCCCGGGGCGCGATATCGTGAATGATAATCATGATGATCAGATTGTTTACATTGCACATGATATAAATGAGAAAATGCTAAATAGAATAGAATTACAAAGTTAAATTACATCAGTATCGTTTATAATTTAACAATGTAAATCTACCATAAACATCATAAAGTTTCTATCTTGTAACTATACAAGATATACAAAATAATTGTATAATGATGTTCCAAAAATACGTAGGTCCAAAAATGCTAAGTCTTCTATCTTAAGTCCTAGTCCAAAAGCATAAGCTTCTTAATTGACTTGTTCGTCACCTGAGAAGTCATGGAAAAAGACCAAGTCAACACATGGTTGGTGAGTTCATATAGTTTAGTAATTGAAAATGATTTAAAAACCTTCTTCGGTAAAGACCCTAACCTCATTAACACCACATGTAATATCCATATCGGTATGCTTATATATAGGGCATATCCCTGAGTCGAGCCTACAACCCGCCCAGACGCCGTCCCACCACATACTAATACGCATATGACACTGGTGTTAATGATAATTAAGCATTTTTACCTACCATACACTTCCATTCCACTATAGTTCTAATGTTCACTCAAAACATTTGTTAAACCCTCGGGTAACAACCTTAATCTCATTAACATCACATGTATCATCCAGATCGGTATGCTTATATATAGGGCATACCCCTGAGTCAAGCCTACAACCCGCCCAGACACCGTCCCACCACATACTAATCCACATAGGACATTGTTGTTAGTGATGATTAAGCGTTTTACCCCTACCAATAACCCATTGTTCTTCAGTTCTTTGTTCCTGTAAATACAACACTTTGAAATCTCTATTGATTCCTTGAGTTCATCACACAAATATGATCAACCACAACAATTGTACAAACAGTGAATTAAATGCTTAATTAAATAAATAAATAAACATTTAATAAAATCTAAGTCCTAATGATTGGACCTTAGTCATACTCGAGTAGACTAGTATAGCAATCAGGTACTTAGTAGTAAAGGAAATCTGTAAATATCATCAAGCATGCGACCTATACTCGATCAGTCTAGCTAGGACATCTTTCGAGTAATAGGATTTTATTGACCGTTCTTGACCGTTATTGACCGTTCACATGCTATCTTTGAATATATCCCAGATTTTCCTCAAAATAGTTCTTTGTAAATAGTTCGTTAGATCGTTAATTCTTTGACAGCACCCTCTTGAAATAGTTCTTTGAAATTAGATCGTTAGTTCTTTGAAAATAGATCTTTAGTTCTTTGAAAATAGTTCTTTGAAATTAGTTCTTTAACTCACAAAGTTATTTACTCATGAGGAATAGATAACTTGTTTTAAATTCAATAAACAGTTTACTTAGACAAGGTCTAAAATAAACAGTTATACATGATAAACATATACAATTTAAAAGCACTTAAGTAAACAATTTAATTAAAACAGTTTACGCATGCTTCTCAGCCCCGCGTTTTAAAACAAAAATGTTTAGAAAAGGGGCAATGAACTCACCTGTGTTGATGTGTAACTGAATCACAAAAGATAATGCGCGCTCTTTGATGGTTGCTTATGTATCTTTAGCACCTGAGTTGATTTAAGAGATTTGAATACGATAAGTGTTTATAACTAGGTGTTGCCATGCATCCGGGGTTCGTGGATCATGATCGAGGGTCTTAACCCAACCCTTAACTGTAATAACGTCTCGAATCCAC
The DNA here is from genome assembly GCA_009363875.1 of Mikania micrantha. Classification (NCBI taxonomy): domain Eukaryota; kingdom Viridiplantae; phylum Streptophyta; class Magnoliopsida; order Asterales; family Asteraceae; genus Mikania; species Mikania micrantha. Next base: position 6,018 of record SZYD01001211.1, on the reverse strand, counting down.
TTCGTCGAATAGGGTTTGACCGAAAGGGGTACCCGATCGAATGAGTTAAGCCGAATGTGGCTTCCCGGTCGAATGATGAGCTGACCGAATGGTTGACTCGCGAATGAGGTCCGGTCGAATGTGATTGGGCGACTGATCCTTCTCCGAATGAGTGTTTGGCCGAATGAAGGGCTAGGCCGAAAGAGAGCATTCGATCGAATAGCTGTTCATTCGGCGAAAGGGAGCAGGGTCATTCGCTAGTGGCCATTCGGCGAGGGATGTCTCACTCATTCGGCGAGCTGAAGATGATGGCCATTCGGCCGTTCGAGGCACAGCAAGAACAGCCTTGGTTCTTCGATCTATTGGCTAACCTAAGGTGCACAACAAGTTCCTAAGTGGTTGTGGTGGTGTTCCCCTAAGGTTTTAAAGCTTGAAATCATCTAGAGAGGGTAGGCGGCCATGAGGGTTTCAAAACCCTAAAACCGCAACTAAAGCATGATCTTTACCTCGATTTGGCTGGATAAAACCTTAGATCCGTTGTACTTTCGTGATCTACAAGTGACGGGGGTCGTTTAGACACCAAAATCACACGATTTCGTGAAGAAATAATGAAGTTCTTGCTATGGATTCTAGAGAAAGAGTAGAGAGAGAAAGTGGGGAATGAAAATGGGGAGTAAGGCTGGTAGGTGGTGGTGGTTGTGAACATAAAAGCCACAATAAATGGGTTAGGAATACCCGGGTTCGTTCGGTTCGTTCGTTCGGTTTCGCGTGGTTTTACGTAAAATGTCGGTTTTCTCTTCGTTTTCGAAATGAAACATTCCAGTTTTAAAATAGAATTCATAAAATTATTTTAGGTTGTGATTCCTAATAAACTAACTAATATCTTTTATTTATTTTAAATTTTCAGAAATAATTAACTTACAGTTTAAATCGAATCGCGCAGTCATCGCGCGTATTTGTTCGAATCGTCACCCGATCAAATACGACGATAACTACACCTTTCAATATGGTTTTCTAATTATTGGACATTGTTCAGAACGTTAAACTTTCATATTTATCCGTACAGATCGTCACCTATACGAATAATCCGTCAGTTTAGCATTCATGTAACGACATCCGTTGTTATTTTGTTCTGTAAAGCCTCACAAACGTTGATACATAATAAAATCCTACCACATAATCACATGATGGTTCTGTGTCGTCAGATAATTATCTAACTTACGAATCCTTGTTCTGAACTTTGTTTTCAGAACTGATTCTTAATTTGTTCGTTGATGACATGAAATAATTATGAAACATGATATGAATATTATAAACAATGAAACACATATAGTTCGTACCTGATTACTGTTCGTTTTACTGTAGCGATCACTGTTCCGGTGCCGGTTCCGGCACTGATGTTACAGTCTCCCCTTGTTAGAGAAATTTCGGCCCGAAATTTAAGAGTTGTTATCGGGCACAGCTTCCTCTTCAAACAGTTGGGGATACTTTAACTTCATGTGATCTTCACGTTCCCAAGTGAACTCGGGTCCGCGCCTTGAATTCCATCGAACCTTCACAATCGGAATACAGATTCGCCTCAGTTATTTAACTTTGCGATCCATAATCTCTAAAGGTTCTTCAATGAAGTGTAACTGTTCGTCTACTTGAATTTCTTCGATTGGAATGACGAGCGATTCGTCAGCAAGGCATTCCTTTAAATTTGAGACATGAAACACGTCATGCACACCACTGAGTTCATCTGGTAGTCTCAACCTATACGCCACAGGACCAATACGTTCGATGATTTCGAACGGTCCCACGTATCGTGGTGCTAATTTACCTTTCTTAACAAAGCGTACTACACCTTTCCAAGGGGAAACCTTCAACATAACATGATCTCCCACTTGGAATTCCAACGGCTTGCGCCGTTTGTCGGCATATCTTTTCTGTCTGCTTCTTGTAGCTTGTAGTCTTTGTTGAATCTGGGTAATCTTGTCAGAGGTTTCCTGAATAAGTTCTGGCCCAGTTATTCGATTGTCTCCTACTTCAGTCGAACAGATCGGTGACCGACATTTTCGACCATAAAGAGCCTCAAAAGGTGCACAACCGATACTGCTGTGGTAACTATTGTTGTAGGAGAATTCGATCAGTGGCAAGTGAGAATCCCAATTCCCACCGAAATCCAAAATACCGGTTCTTAACATATCTTCTAAGGTTTGAATAGTACGTTCACTTTGACCGTCCGTTTGTGGATGGTAAGCTGTACTCAGATTTAACTGTGTCCCTAGAGATTTCTGTAGTGATTGGCAGAACCTTGATGTGAATCTGCTATCTCTGTCCAAAATAATAGACAATGGCACCCCGTGGCGTACCACTATCTCCTTGATATACAGTCTCGCCAGTTTATCCATCGTGAAGGTCTCACGCATTGGCAAGAAATGGGCAGATTTCATCAAACGGTCGATGATAACCCAGATCCTATCATGACCACTAGAAGTGCGGGGTAGCTTGGTAATGAAATCCATAGCTATTTGTTCCTACTTCGAGAGCGGAATCTCAGGCTGTTCCAATAGACCAGACGGTCTCTGGTGTTCCGCCTTTACCTTCGCACACGTTAGACATCGACCGACATACTCGGCTATGTCTTTCTTCATTCCCGGCCACCAATAAAATCCACGCAACTCTTGGTACATCTTATCAGAACTGGGATGAACAGAGTATTTAGTCTTGTGTGCTTCATCGAAGATAAGTCTTCTCAATTCGTCTACCGCTGGGATCCATATACGATCTTGGTAGTAGATCATTCCATCAGACTTAGTCTCTAGGTGTTTCTCTGCTCCACAGTCAAGTTCTTTCTTCAAGTTTCCTCGATCAACTGATTCTTGTTGTGATTGAATGATCTTGTCTCGTAAGCTCGTCTGCACTGTCATTCCCATTGCTTTGACGCGCAATGGTTTGACCCGTTCCTTCCGGCTCAAGGCATCAGCTACAACGTTCGCCTTTCCCGGATGGTACTTGATCACGCAATCGTAATCATTCAGAAGTTCAACCCAACGGCGTTGTCGCATGTTGAGTTCCTTCTGATCAAATATGTGTTGCAGACTCTTGTGATCAGTGAATATGGTACACTTGGTGCCATATAAGTAATGTCTCCAAATCTTCAATGCGAAGATTACAGCTCCTAGTTCAATATCTTGAGTAGTGTAGTTCTTCTCATGAACTTTTAACTGTCTTGATGCATAAGCAATGACTTTATCCCGTTGCATCAGTACACAACCGAGTCCCTGATGGGAGGCATCACAGTAAACAACAAAGTCATCACATCCTTCTGGGAGAGATAGAATTGGAGCATCACACAACTTCTGTTTCAAAGTCTGAAAAGCATCTTCTTGTTGTTGCTCCCAGACAAACGGTTCACTTTTCTGAGTTAATTTAGTGAGAGGCAAAGCTATCTTAGAAAAGTTTGAGATAAACCTTCTATAATAACCTGCCAATCCCAGAAAAGACCGTATCTCCGTCGGTGTCTTCGGAGTGTCCCAGTTCTTTATTGCCTCAATCTTGGCGGGATCTACGTGTATTCCCTCGCTGTTGACTACATGACCCAAAAATTGAACTTTCGTTAGCCAGAATTCACACTTAGAGAATTTGGCATAAAGTTTCTGCTCTTTCAACAGCTCCAAGATTTTCCTGAGGTGTTCCTCGTGTTCAACTTTACTCTTCAAATAAATCAGAATGTCATCGATAAAGACAATGGCAAACTGATCCAAATACGGCTTGCACACTCGGTTCATGAGGTCCATGAAAACCGCTGGTGCATTTGTCAATCCGAAAGGCATCACCATGAATTCGTAATGCTCGTATCTGGTTCGGAATGCCGTCTTCGGTATGTCTTCGTCTTGAACTCTAAGCTGATGATACCTGGACCGTAGATCGATCTTCGAGAAGTATTGTGCTCCTTGTAACTGATCAAACAAGTCATCAATCCTCGGCAATGGATACCGATTCTTGATAGTTAACTTGTTCAGCTCCCGATAATCGATGCACATCCGAAACGATCCGTCTTTCTTCTTCACGAACAAGATCGGAGCTCCCCAAGGTGAGTAGCTTGGTCTGATGAATCCCTTGTCAAGTAGTTCCTGTAACTGGTTTGACAATTCCTGCATCATCTAAAGGTGCCAACCTATAAGGAGATTTAGCAACAGGAGTTGCTCCAGGAACTAAGTCAATTCGGAACTCTACCGATCGCGCAGGTGGCAAACCTGGTAGATCTTCAGGGAATACTTCCGGATACTCTTTCACTACCGGTACATCTTCTATCTTTTTCTTGTCTTTCTCCTTTTCCACTACGTGAGCTAGGAAAGCTATACACTGCTTCTGTAAACACTTGCGTGCTTTATGCTAGAAATAATTTTGACACTTCGTTTTGCTTGATCCCCTTTGACTTCCAATACTCGATCATCTGGCAATGGTACTCGAAGCAGCTTTTCAGAACAGATGACTTCCACTCGGTTAGAGGAAATCCAATCCATTCCAACAATGATATCAAAACTACCCAATTTCATCGGTATCAAATCGATGGCAAATGTATGACCATTAAGTGTCAACGGGCAAATCCTGTATACTGTACTAACTGTGATTTGTTTTCCGTTAGCTACTTCAATGAGGTAAGGGGAGTCTAACTGTTCCTCTATAGAATCTAGTTGATATGCAAAATCGGCAAAGATAAAACTCTGATCCGCACCAGTATCAAATAGAACAGATGCATAAAAGTCATGTAAGAGAAATGTACCAGTGACCACGTTCGGGTCTTGGCGTGCAGCTGGAGCTCCTATGACAAAAGCTCTTCCACGGGGTGCTTGAACTGCTTGTTGTGTCTTCTTTGGCCAGTTCTTCACAAAGTGGCCCTGTTCGCCACAGTTATAGCATCCACCTTTGTTCTGATTAACTGGTGGAGGGAGAGCTAAAGCAGCGTTGTTGACTGCTTGATTTGGTGTCATCCGGCAATATTGAACCCAATGGCCCATTCTTCCACACCCAGTGCATTGCTTGCAAGGAGTGTTCGCAGCATGATGGTATTGACACTTGGCACATAAAGGATATGTACCAGTGTAGGGTCTTTTGTTGGGGTTCTGTGGTGCAGCTGCTATTTGTTGGAGAGGTGTGGCCATCGTGTAGTTCTTGATGACCTTTTGTTTCTTCTCTGATGATGATGAGGTTTCTTTGACGGCTCTGCTGTATTCTTGCCGGAGTCAGCCTCTTTCTTTAAAACTCCTGAGGCTACCATCATATCCGTGAGTTTCCCAGATAAACTCACCGCAGACTCCAATGTGACAGGATTTGCAGAAACCACTAATCCTTGTATGCAGATGGGTAACCCACATACATACATGTCAATCCGCTTCTCCAAAGTCGGTACCATATCCGGCACCAAAGCAACCACTCGTGGTAACGAGTAGTATATCCCATGTGGTCTGCCCCTTTCATCACATGGTTAGACAATTCCACTTCCAATCTTTGTAGCTCGTTCTTGGGGCAAAACTCTGTCCTCAGTAGGTCTTGAAATCCTCCCATGGCATCGCCATAGATTCGTCTCTTCCTCTTGCATTAACTTGCCATTCCAGCAAGTCAAGGCTCGCTTGTTGAATGTTCCAGCAGAGTAGCGAACCTTGTGATGCTCTGGACAACTACAAAGGTCCAGAGTGGCTTCAATCTTTTCTATCCATTGGATTAATCCAACGGCTCCTTCAGACCCACTAAAACTAGGTGGCTTACATCCCATAAAGGACTTGTAGGAGTGGTTTTGAAGTACCACCAGTGTTCCCACTGGCTTCTCCTGATGAGTTTCCAGTATTGTTGATCTCATTACGGAAACGGCTGAACATTTTCGTAGCGCTTCCTTCATCTGACTGGTCATCTGACTACTTAGAAAGGTCACCAATGCGATAGTGGCAGGATCCAGCATTGGTGTTGTGCTCGGACCAGATGATTGGGTTAGCAGCGAAGAGGAGGAGGAGGCGGTGGAGGAGTGGCGGTGGAGGAGGTGGCGGTGGTGAATCA
>SZYD01001210.1:0-42732 GCA_009363875.1 Mikania micrantha | reverse complement strand
AGAAAGGTCACTTTGCTAGACAGTGTAAACAGCCAAAGAAAGCAGGAAATAAAATCCTTTCATCATCGAAAGTCATCTTTCTTCAAATCCAGAAAGAAGGCTTGTTCTCATTGATTCTCCTGTTCAAGCTGGTTCATCTAACTCAGGCAAAGCATTGATGGTTCAACAAGATGAAGGTGAAAACTGGGACTTCAGATTTAATCATGATCAGAATGAACAGGATAAAGCATGTGTTGCTAAGATCAAGAAGTTGGATGATCAACATGAAGATAGTACTTCAGGAAAAGCAAAGATCAGTGGTGAAAAGACATCAGGTTTAGAGTCAGAAAGCTTATCAGACTCAGACACTCTAGCAAATTCTGATGCTGATTTTGAAGAATCTCCTACTCAGTTTGCTTTGATGGTAAACTCATCTGCTACTCCTGCTGCAACTTCACAATCTGATCAGGTATCTGATGAGTGTTCATCTTCTTGTTCTAGTTGTTTTTAATTGTGTTGACCTTAATAGCAAGGTCCTTTCTTATCAAAATCACAATGCTGCTTTGATCAGCGATCTCAACCAGTGTATTGAAGCGAACAAAGTTTTAAAATCTAATGAAAAAGATTTTCAAGCTAAAATTGACCTTTTAAACAAACAACTTCATGAGGCTGAGATTACTGTTCATAACAAGTAAGATGCTATAACTTCTTATCTCAATTCCATAAATGAGATAAAGAAGAAGTTAGCTATAGTTGAGTGTGATTATGAGACTTTAGGACAAAAGCTCAAGAGCTATGAGAGTGCATCTTATATCATTGAGCACATGATCAGCAAAGGTGCTAATCATAAGGATAAGGGAAAAGTTAGCTATCAACATTGTCCTCCACCAATCTTGAACAGCTTTGTCAATTCACCTGATGACAAAGATCTTAAAAATTTTCAAGTTAAAACTCCATTAGTGATTGATCCAATAGGGATGATTACTGATGAGGGTTCCTCCTTGTCAGTGGAATCTTTGGTGGATGGACTTGTTGAAGATTGGGTCTCAGATTTTGAGGATGAATCTGATAATTCATCAGATTGTCCAGTTGTTCAGAATCAGTCATCTGTAGTTATGAAAGGTGACCCAATATCATCATCAAAGATTTATCAAGCTTTAAATTTTGTTAAAGCTTCAAAACAAAATGAGGCATGTGTGTCAAACAAGATTGACAATCTTGTTCCTAATGGGAGAAAAGGGTTTGGGTTTTAATCAAAACAAGTCTCAAACAAATGGTTTCAAACCAAAAAGACAGTCTTTCTCTGAATTAAAACATTTTCACAAAAAGGGTAACAATGTTTGTTTTGAATGTGGTGCACCTGGACACATAGTCAGATTTTGTCCACATTTGGTTAGACCAAAGATTGCACCACCTAGAAAATTAAATCAGATATTCATCAAAGCTGTCAAATCTGAATCCAAGTCAGATCAAACAAAACCCAACCAATTCACAAAAGTTAAATTTGTGGATAAGGGTAAAGGGAAACTTGTGAACTTGAATGTTCCCAAGATGACAAATGTTAATCAAGTTAAATCATCATCCATTTATCTGAAAAATTCTTTTAGTAAAAATGCAGTCTGGAAGGTCAAGTCTGAGACTTCAGTTCCACCAACCTCAAACAAGACTCTTTCAGATGGTAAATGGATTGATGTTTTCATCCGAGACTCTTTGGTTCAACCCAAGACTGTAAAGGCTTGGCACTACAAGAAATTAGAGTGTTTACCAACACATAATTTACCTACACTTGTAAATATGTAGATAAATTACCAACATATGAATGTATATGTGTAGGTAATGGTTGATCATATATTTTAATAATGGACAACACTTAATATGTGTTGGTAATGCACTTTAGTTACACTTAAAATTAGTGGGAAATTTCCCCCCAAAATTTACCATCAATTAAATTTTTAATTACCTACACATGTGACAAATTTATGTTATGTGTAAGTAAGTTATTTACATATATGTAAAAAAAACTAAAATATGTGTGGATAATTGATTATGTTTTACCAACATATAATATATGTAATTAGTTATATTACTTATATTATATTTGTTATTATATAGATAAAAACCAAGTTTTACTATCCTAACATTTTTCACTGTTCACAAGTTTTACTTCCCTCACATCTTTCGCTCATGATTATTATTATTATATTTTATATAGATTAAAAACTAAGTTTTACTACCCTCACATTTTTCATAGTTCATTTCTATACAATTAAGAATGCCTTGGGTATAATTCTTCTTGGGATGTTACAACGGGTCCGACACGACTCGTTAATACACGACACGTTAAGGCACAAACACGAACTGGTTAGACACGAACATGACGCGAATTCTTGTTTTGTCTGTTTTTTCAAACACGAACATGACCCGTTAAAAAGACGTAAACACGAAATGACCCGTTAAGGAACCCGTTAGCATTTAACACTATAAATTACCTGTTAAAGAACCTGTTAAAAACCATTAAAGAACCTGTTAAGGAACCCGTTAAAAAAACTAAGGTTAGACAAATAGATTTTTTTTTGAAAATAATAGGTTACCCACATATTTTATTATATTATTTATTTTAAATTCTTAATAGGTCTTAACATGTCTTAACAGGTCTTAACGGGTCTTAACATGTTTTAACGGATCTTAACAGGTCTTAACGGATCTTAATATGTCTTAACGGGTCTTACCAGTTTAGACACAAAAAATAAACAGGTTTTAACGTGTCGACTGTTTTAGACACGAAACATGTTAAGGGTAAACACAAAACATATTAAAGTCGTGTGGTGTTATTCTCTCTTGTTCGTTTTGCCTTATATGCTCTCCCTCACTTTCTCAACTTCATCCTCGCCCCCAGTGCCCTCTCATTTTCTCATCATCACCGACGGTGACCGCTACACTATGTTATTTGTACGAATCTCACCCTCATCCCCGACGCTCTCTCAGCTTCTCATCATCACCAACGGTTATCGACAGAACATGTTTTAAGCACGGTTAGATGCACAAAAAGATGCGGCCGATCTGTGTCGCTGCCTCTCCTCTTTGTCTTCTGTTGCGTGTTCTGTTGTTGCGTGTTCTAATCTGCTTGTTTAAGTCTTCAAATTATGGGTGAGTGATTACCCCCAAATCGATTTATGTAAGTTCGTACCATGTGATTAAATTGCCCTAATTCTATATGTTTATTTTCATTTTCTATGCTCTAATGTGATATCTGTATTAGAATCTTGATTTTCCCAAATAGATTTTTTTTGAAGATTTGTTCTTTTTATTCTAATGTGATATATGTAATTGAATCTTGAAATTTCTAGTGTTTGTGTTGATGGAAATCATAGAGTAGTCAACTGTTTGTTAAATTGTTCTGATTTCGTTTCATTTTGGGTAATCAGGTGTAATCAATCAATAATCTTCATTATTATTTGTTTGTCTGTTTCTTGAGTGGTGCATGAATTCGTTGATCTTTTTCTCAATGGCTTGCATTTGTTTTGCCACCATGTTAGCCACATCAGCCTTTTGCCCAGGCACAGTTCCCTTGATGCCAATAGGTGTGGGATTAGTGGATGTAGAATGATGTTAGCAGAAACTAAGAGTAGAGTTAGGGTTGGTTTTGCAAAATCCTTATGTCTCTAAAAAAGGTGAAAGGGTGGAGGGTGGTTTTATGTCGTTAAGGATTGGTAATGCTTAAGCATAGCTGCTACTTTCTTGAGATGGAAAGTGGTTAAAATGCAAAAATAAAGTAGGTTAAGAGGTAAATTATGGTGCTCTTTTGGTTGGGCATAATTCACATATACAACTAACATTTGCATGTTAAAGTGGTATGTGTAAACCTGAAACATTTGTTTAAAAAAAAATAATAACAACAATAATAGTGTCTTAAAGCTGTTAGAATTTTCAATTATGCATATTTCTCCATCTGAAGTTCTTATCATCTTCTTAATATCACCCTATCATGTATGCCTGGTAAAATAGACGGGTTGGTTAACGGGTCAGAATGAGTTCGGGTCAGAATGGGTGCGGGTCAGAACGAATTTTAAGCAAAATGAGTTTGGGTCCTAGATGGATTGTTCTTAAACAAACATCAATTTAATTTAACTTAAGATGTATTTTAAGTAAACAAATAGTCTATTTGGATAATTTTTAGTGATTTTCTCATCAAATATATTATTAATCATTCTTAAATGTTTGAATCCTTTCCATTTACATACTTCTTTGGTTACTCGTCTTGACCCGCATTGTGTTTAAGTGCTACCCATCTCAACCTATTTAATATTATGATGTTACCCATTTCAACCCATTATACTACAATTGTTTACCCAAACCAACCCATTTCCTTTGACATAGGTAAAAATTGCCTTCTCTACTCTCATGTTCTCACAATCACTGATCGCCTCACGTTGGTTTCATTCTTTTAATGCTTGAACAATGAATTGCCAGTTCCATTGAATATGCTTGAAGAATTTTGATGCTTGAATTTTAATGAATGTAATTGCCTGTAACTTTATACGTCCTTGAACCATGTATTGGTAGTATTTGATGGTATTGTGGTTGTGCTTTCTATTATTTGATCTGGATTTCATTGTCCCTTTCTTTTATGCTCATCAGGTGTTTGTGATAATGTATAGTATTGTATCTACCGTACCATAATAGGTACAATGTTTGGTGTTGTTCCTAATCAAGACGTCCGATTGTCATGCTAAATGTAGACTATCTAATTGCTCCTGTGTCACCAAATCTGTTTCAAATTTTTGAGTCATTTTTTTATATGATTCATTATTAATGTTGGAATTGATCAATTGTTGTTGTTTGTTAACTTCAACAAGTCTTCTAATTGCAGATTTCGATTGTTGTTAATTAGATGGTTTTCTGCACCTGCTGTTGTTTTCTATGTTTGGAGGTCATGTGACTGATCCTGTTAAGAGTCCACATCTACAGAAGTCTGGAAGTAGGTAATTGTTTTCAGACCTTGGTGAGGAAAAGTAGTTGATCTAAGCATCTAAGCATTTAGATTTGATTCCCATATTGCTTTTTTTGTATGATCTTACTGGTCAGTTTTCTAAAAAAATTATGTCGTTTCTTTTAATAGAGACATGTGAAATGAAGGGTATTGGTGGCACACCGTTGGCAACTGCTGCAATGTTACCATCTCCTGTTTTGCTATGGAGGCTTAAGGTAGTTTGTTTATCCATTTTGTTGTGTCTTGGTTTTTATATTTTGTATATGAACTTGAGGGTGCTTAGATTTGTAAAGTAGCTGAATAAATTTGATAATGTTGCATGCTTGGAGATTTTTAAGGAAATTAACAATAAAATAAGGTTTTATAAGTAATTTATTGCGTTCTTTGAAGATTAGTTTTTAGCAGCTAGTATTCTCATTATTTGTCCTTAAATAATCAGATAAACACAAACAAAAGTAGGCTATCGGGACACCAGAAACTAATTGTTATGACTTCTAAAATACACATCCAAACGCCCGAATTGTCAATTAACTAGTCATGCATGTGTTGATGCACTGCTTGAAAAATAGGAACTTCTATCTTCATGATGCTATTGAATTTATTTTGTTTTTTTATTTTTATTATTTTAATAAATGTTTATTTATATATTTAGTTGTTACAGATGGATGAATTCAAAACGTCCTACCTATGAAGAACTTGCGGATGTATTTGTAACACTGTAGACAAGCACTGATTATATTGTGAATAATATCATGTCACCTCCACCAAGCATATCAAACAATTTAAAAGAGATACATCAGAGTGATGAAAATATCAATGAGTGAAGTAGTTTTAGTTTTATCTATAAACTCATTGTGACTTATGAATAGTTTATGTTTTGTTAGTTTAAGTATTTTAGTTTCAATGACTGGTACTTTACTTTTATGATTTGAAGAATAATGTTTGAATACATTTAATTAAGTGATAATTTTGGTTACATATGTATCTTTTTTGCATATGCAATTTTGTATTTGTTGGTATGGATTTGAATATAATTAATTATCTACATATAAATCTATTTTTACCAACACATATTACTCAATATCTACACATATACCTGTTTTACCTACACATAATTTCATTTTTACCCACACATATATGTGTAAGTATAGTGTGATATATACCGACACATAAGTGATGTGTGGGTAATGATCTATATCAACAGTCCTGAGGCCACACATCATGACACTTAATTTATGTGTAGGTAAAAACAGTTACCTAAACATAATAGGCTTTTACCTACACATACTAAGTGTGGGTAAAGACTCAAATTTCTTGTAGTGTGGGTTCCCAAATTGAACTAATTGTTTCTTTTTTGTGTAGGTTGCCCCAAAAGCTGCTCTCAACAGCTCTTGGATTGTTGATAGTGGGGCTTCCAGACACATGACTGGTGATATATCTCTTCTCACCAATGTGAACTCAGTTCGAGGTGGATATGTCGCATTTGCCGGTGACAAATGTGGTTTTATCACAGGAGAGGGAATTTTATCAAATGGGCAAGTTTCATTTGACAAAGTAAGATATGTCAAGCAATTGGAGAATAATCTTCTATCAGTATCACAGATTTGTGATAAACAGTACAAGGTTCTCTTTGATGACTCCAAATGCTACATTCTTAAAGTAGGTGTGGTTATCCCTGAAGATTGGATCTTATTGTCAGCTCCTAGAAAGCAAGACTTGTATGTACTCAACATGGCCACAGTTTCAACAACATCCTCCACAGCTTCATGTTTTATGACAAAGGCAACTGAGAAAGATTCGATACTTTGGCATAAGAGGATGGGTCATTTGAGTCTTCGCAAAATGAATCATTTGGTACATAACAATCTGGTTGACGGGGTTACTCTGAAGAATTTCAAGCTGTCTGATGTCTGTGTATCCTGCAAAAAGGGCAAGCAAGTCAAGCAGTCTCACAAACCAAAAAAGTATCACTCAATCACTGTTCCGCTTGAGCTTCTCCATATGGATCTTTTTGGTCCTGTTAACCGTAAAAGTATAGCTGGAGATCAATACTGTCTTGTCATTACTGATGAATTTTCCAGATACTCTTGGGTGTTCTTTCTGAAGGAGAAATTTGAAACTTTTGATTGTATTCAAGTATTGGTTACCAAGCTTGAATCTCTTTATAAGCTCAAGGTTCGAATACTCAGAACTGACAATGGAACAGAATTCAAGAACCACAACACGAAAAATTTCTGCAATTCAAGGGGAATTGTTCAACAATTCAGTGCCCCTTATGTTCCGCAAATGAATGGAGTTGCGGAGCGAAAGAACAGGACTTTGATTGAGGCTGCTAGGACGATGCTTGCTGATTCTTCTCTTCTAATTCAATTCTGGAATGAGGCTGTAGCAAATGCATGTTACACTTTGAATCGGGTTTAGATAGTGAAGAGGCATGGGAAAACTTGCTTTGAACTGCTTCATAATAGAAAGCCTAATCTTAAGTATCTTGAACGTTTTGGTGCACCATGCACTATGCTTAAGAAACATGAGCAGGGCAAGTTCAATGAAAAAGTGGAAGAAGGGTATTTTCTTGGGTACATCACTCCAAATAAAAGGGTTTATAATAGATCAACACAGAGTGTTGAGGAGTGGTACCATGTTGATGTGCAGAAGTATTATATGCCTCTACCAGGAAAAGGGCCAGACTGGATGTTTGATTATTCAGATCTCTTTGATTCGTTCAATATGCCTCCCATGTATTCAGATGAAGATGTTGCGGTTCAAATGTTATATGATGTACAAAATGCACCTAATGAACCAGTACCACCTTCACCCACTTCAGTTCCCATTGTACAGACAAATGATGACAGCTCAGACACTGATGATAATTCTGCTCCATCAGTTGCCCCAGGACAAAATGGTGATGATCTTGTACCAGATCTTGCGGATTTGAATTTGAACAATGTAGATCCACAGGTTGAGGTTCCTCCCCATCCAGTTGCAAGAATTAATCGTGTTAATCCTCAAGAAAACATAATTGGGAGTCCATTAGATGGAGTTAAAACCAGAAATCAGCTTTCTTCAGGGGGACTTGCTGACATTCTCGATTTTGCAGATGTAAGCTTTTGTGCTCATTCTTGTTTTATCTCTCAGGTGGAACCACGAACTGTCACTGAGGATTTAAAGGAAGAATCATGGGTTGATGCCATGCAAGAAGAACTGCTTCAATTTAAGAAGTTAGGTGTCTGGCAACTTGTTGACAGACCGAAAGGTGCAAAAGTCATTGGCACTAGGTGCGTTCTTCGTTGCAAGAAAGATGATCATGGTATCGTTGTTCGAAACAAGGCACGTCTAGTTGTTCAGGGATTCAGACAAATAGAAGGTTTGGACTACAATGAAGTGTTTGCAACGGTTGCTCGACTTGAAGCAATTCGTATTTTCTTGGCATATGCATCCTTGAAGAAGTTTAAATTTTATCAAATGGATGTCAAGAGTGCATTCCTTCACGGTGTGATCAGTGAGACGGTCTATGTCAGTCAACCTCCCGGGTTTGAGGATCCATTACATCAAGACCAAGTCTACAAGCTAGACAAGGCCTTATATGGATTGCATGAAGCTCCGCGAGCATGGTATGAGACACTATCTACTCACCTTCTGAACAACGGATTCAAAAGAGGTGTCATTGACTGTACATTGTTCATTCGAGAAAAAGATGGTGATTTACTCTTGGTGCAAGTCTATGTGGATGACATCATATTCGGTTCCACAAATGATAGTCTGTGCAAAGATTTTGAGAAGGTTATGAAAGAGAAGTTTGAGATGAGCTCAATGGGAGAGATGAAGTTTTTCTTAGGACTACAGGTGGATCAGTCTGAGACAGGGATTTTCATTCATCAAACCAAATATGTTGGTGACATTCTGAGCCGGTTCAGTATGTCTGATGCAAAGCCTGCTGGTACCCCACTGGCTGTCAATCACGGGATTACACCAGATGAAAAGGGGGAGTTAATTGATGCCACTCTGTACCGAGGAATGATTGGGTCTCTTATGTATCTCACTGCTTCTCGGCCATACATCATGTTTGCCACATGCTTGTGTGCACGTTATCAGTCTAAACCAAGAGTATCCCATCTCATTGCTGTCAAGAGGATTATGCGTTATCTGAAGGGTACACCGGATCTTGATTTATGGTACCCTAATGATGATAATTTTGAGCTTACTGCATACAGTGACTCGGATTATGGCGGATGCAAGAGAGATTTCAAATCAACATCGACGGGATGTCAGTTCTTTGGAACCCGATTAGTTAACTCGCAGTGCAAGAAGCAGACGTCGGTGTCTACTTCAACCTGTGAAACTGAATATATTGCTGCTGCTAGTTGCTGTTCTCAAATCATCTGGATACAATAGCAACTCAGGGACTATGGGTTACATTTTTCTAACACTCCTATATATGTTGATAATTCTGCTGCCATAGTTGTCACTAAGAATCCGGTCCAGCACTCAAAAACAAAACACGTCGACATAAAATATCACTTCATACGTGATTGTTATGAAAAGAAACTAATCGATGTTGTTAAAATTCACACCGATCACCAGAGAGCCGATCTTTTCACAAAAGCTTTTGATAAACCAAGATTTTTATATCTTTTATTGGTTAATGGTGTTTTCCAAAAGGATGATGTCCTACCTTCATCTAAATCTCACAAATGATCATCGCTTTTCTTAGTTAGTTTTATTTTAATTTATTTCTTTATTTCATTTGCTTCTCTTGTTTATTTCCTTTTCTTAATCAAAAACTCAAAAAGATTTTCTGTTTTAGGTTTTTAGTGGGAGAAAAAGTATGCAAATTTGAAAAACCAAAAACATTAAAAATTTGAAAAACCAAAAACATTAAAAAATTATGAAAAATGAGAAAGTCGTCTTTAAGAAATTAATACATTAATCTTTCATGTCCTAAAAGTGTTAGTGAGTGCACAAATGGAAGACATATGAGAAGTGTGAGCTGATGTACTGATAGGCTGACTTTACAAAATGAATAAACAAATTTGTGAATACTTACAAAATCTGATATGTGGGATCTGGTTTTGAAAGAAAGTTAAGTGAGAAAATAGTTTTTGACTCAAATTAGGCATACATCTGTTATCATGAGATCCAATAAGGTTTCCAATTATTCATGAATTCAAAGTCTGTATACGTGCCATATTGATGGGACGAACATAGCTGAAGTCGTCCATTGAGATGAGAATGATTGAATAAAAATAAAGGAAAAAGAAAATCAAGCTAGTATTAAGCTTGTGAAAAATAAAATAAGTTAGATTCCATACACGTGCCGTATTACTGGGACGAACCTAGTTGAAGCCATCCATTTGGATAGAACAAGTCAAGCTTGTCAACATAAATCTGTATAAGTGCCATATTACTGGGACGAACCTAGTTGAAGCCGTCCATGAGATTGTGTTGGTTATGTGAGAAATTAAAAAGAAAAATACAAAAAAAGAAAATAAATTGGAAACTTATAGAATTCATGATGCTGGGTATTAAGATGTGCGAAGATGAGTTACAAACTGAGTTCAAACCTTTTCTGGATAGATAAAATGGGTAACTCAATCAGAAAACATAATTAATCATCAAATGAGTTTGATAATTTTGTATTGTAAAGCTTAAAGTGGACAGATATATCAGTAATCATATCACAAGTCAAAATGTCTGAAATGAATCATTCAGTAATGCTAATTTGATGTGATTAGGTGTATGTGTTAATTTCTCTATAGACTTCTCACAAAAATATGTGTTTAATTGTTCTTAGTTGTTAGTTGTACAGTTGTATTTTGTTTCAGAAAATGACAAAAAGATTTTATATTTTTTATTTCAGTTTAGGTGATCATTTGTAGATTCAGATGTCTGTCTTATCTTAATCCAGAACCAAACCAGAGTTATCTTCATAAATGGCATAAGTTTTGATGATCAAAATGAAAAGTTCTTTACAAGTGTTTTGTGCTTTGTGGTGAAAAACCTCATTCGTCCAAATGGTGGTCAGAATGTCTTATTCGACCGAATCACTCATGACAGAATCAAACACATTCAGAGAATGATTATGTACTGAATGACTTATTCGTTGGTGTCTTTCAGCGAATGAATTGAATCTCATTCGGCGAATGAGTTTAGAGCGTATGGCTCATTCGCTAGTCTCATTCGGCGAATGACCCACCCTATATAAACAGTAAATCGGGTGAACCACCTCATTCGCCAAAAGTCTTTTTCGCTCGAAACTGTGTGAAGACATTCTCCCGAATATCTTCTCACTTCATTTTTTCATTCTCACTTGATTGTTACTGATCCAGCCTCTGATAATCTCGTTTATTATCATCTCAGGTACATTGGGATCGAATATCATCAAGTTTTGACCGTGAAATCATCAAAAACTGGACAGATTCAAGAATTTTTAGGGTTTTAGAATCGTCTCTCTAATAGATCATCAATTTGAACATGAAATGAATTGAACCATGTTTTAAAGTTGTTAGTCGGTTTATTCTGAACATAGATATATGATTTTTATGGACTGATTTGAAAATTTTTGTCAAAGGGATTGAATTTGAACAGACAGCCGAACGATACCATTCGGCGAATGACTCATTCGGCGAATGAAGCCCATTCAGCGAATGAAGCCCATTCGGAGAATAGCTCATTCGACTGAATGACTCACTCGACGAATGATTCTTTCTGTCATTAGCTCATTCGGCGAATGGCTCATTCGGCCAAAGAACCCATTCGCCTAAATCAGTCTCATTCGACAAAGTTGTTTCAATTGATTCATTGATCTGATTTATACATTTCATTAAACTGAAATGAACTAATATGTGTATTCTTTGTTGTTCAGTATGGCAGGTTATAAATCAGTGACGAAGAACAATATCTGTGCTCATATGGATCTCACCACTCCGAACGCCAAACACTACACCGAGATCATCACATTTCTCAGGCGTTCGAGGATCTTTACGGCCATTTTTACCATACATGTGCCATATCACTCTCACCAGCAGGATTTCTGGGATTCTACAGATATTGATTGTGAGGCTGAACTCCCGTTATTAGAGGCAAGGTGCTGGGACATGATGTTGTTGTGTCAGCTGAGCACATCAGGAGGGTTTGTGGTTTCCAGGATACACCTGATCAGCCATATATGCTAGACCGTCACTTAGTTCATGGATGCTTTATGAGATGCAAATACGAGGGTGATCTTGGAGCAGGGATCCTCAACAAAGCGTTCATGTCTCCGCAATTCAAGTACCTTGCTCATGTACTGATTCACTGTCTTGGATCCAGGAGAGGAGGTTTTGATGATATGTGAGAGACGATACAGTGTGCTTTCGTCGCCCTGGTGCTGAATAGACCATTCAACTTCTCTGAGATGGTCTTCTCTCATATGAAGGAGAATGTGTATTTGAAGGGAGACAAGAAATTCTTGATGTATCCAAGATTTCTGCAGCAGTTGATAGATGCACAGCTACCTGATTTACCCAAGATCAATGCAGACATCATCAGGCTGGAGCACATGAATGACATCACTCTCAACAGAGTGATGTCATACAGAGGCAAGGAAAGGAAGCCTGTAACTCGATCCTTGTTTGGTCATCTTTCTAGGCCAGATTACATAGCTCCTGTTGGTCGTAGATGGAGACACGATGATTCTGATTCGGATGTGGAAGATATAGTTGTGCCTGATGATGGAGGAGATGATGATGTTGGTGCAGGTGTCAGTGTTGTGGGTGGTAGTGGTACTGGTGGTGATGTTGAGAGTTCTGTTGTTGTAAGCACTGTTGGTGTGAGTGCTGATGTTGATGTCATTATTACGACCACTGCTGATGTTAACCTAGCTGAGGCTGCTGTTGTGACTGGTATGAGTACTTCCATAGCAGATGATGAGGATGTAGATGTTGATTCACTGTTGGAGCTGGATTTCTTGGCCACTACTACCTCCACAGTGACTACTCCTCTTGATACTACAGTCACCACATCTGCTGCTGATAGAGATGAGTCAGAGGACTCAAGTGATGGTGAAGGTGAAGCTAGTGCTGATGACGCTGGTAGTTCTGATTCAGAAGATACACCAGATGAGGAGTTTGAGAGTATCTGGATTAGTGGCAGGCTGATAAAGAGGAAGAGGAAACAGAATGAAGCAGAGATGGAGGAGATCACTGATCCTTCATTTGTTCCTGAGTTTGATATTTCACCTCCTCCTCATTCTTCTGCTCCAGCAACTGCAGCTGTGTCTGTTGCAGCTGTTCAGTCTACATCTTCTCCAGCTGGAAGGAGGAAGAGATCAAGGTTCCTCTTTCAGAGGAGGTTAGAACTGACAACAACTGCTACAACTACTGTTACATCAGTAGCAGCTGTCTCAGTTTCTTCCCTGACCAGGTCAAGGGCTATTCTGACTCGTACTACTATGGCCCCTCTGACCACCTCTATGACCTAGGCTCCCATTTTCACTTCTGCTTCTACTGGTCCCTCCATTACACGAGCTGACACGTTCATACCTATTGTTTCAGTTGTTGATCAGCTGAGCACACTGAACAGTATGGTACTTAGACAGATGGAGAGGAATATGGAGATGGAAAGGAAGAGCAGAGAACAGGATCTGGTTATCGCTCAACTTACTTAGAGGATAACAGATCAGGATGCACTGTTGCTTCAAGCTGCAGATCAGAAAGCAGATCTTAGAGCTCGTTCTGCTCAGCTAGAGGAGCAGTTGCTGAAATATATAGATGAGCACAACCAGCTGGCATTGACGGCCACTGGTTTCAATGAAAGGATTTTGTCTTTGGAGGCTGAGAATGCTCGTCTTACTGAACAAATAGAAGATCTTAAAGACAGCACTCCCAGACTTGAGGGTTCGGTAGCTATCTTCGATGATTCAGATTCTGAGAAAGAAAAGGAAGAGGAAGAAGAGGAAGAAGAATCTGATGAGGAGAAAGTTGACTATGAAGATTCTGATAAAGATGATTATCAGGACAGATCAGGAAGTGGGTCTTCTGATTCTTCAAGTTCTGATGATGATGATGATCAAGCCCCTTCTACATATGAGATCAGGTCCAAATCCATGCAAGACAAGAAGAAACAGGCTCCTCCTCCACCTCCTCCGACACAAACTGAAGAACCAGCAGCTACTGAGGAAGTCGAAGCTGTGCCTGTGAGACGTCAATTGGATGAAACACTTACTATGATTCTTGACGCTCAAGGCATCATACAGCAATTAGTCAGCTATGACAAAAAGGAGGGGGAGATCATACACTGCTTATCAAAGGAGCAGATAGCTGAGTTGTTCAGGTTAAATCCTGATGAGGTTATTACTGATGATACCTCAGTTCCAGTGTTTGATGAGCCTACTCCAGAGGCCTTTGATGATATAGACGAGGTTATTCTTGAAGATATTACTGATGAGGAATATCCCAAGTGTACATCAGCTGAGGAAGAGCTGCCTACATTTACTGATCAGTTTGATCAAGTCACTGAAGATCTACTAATCCGATACTTAGAAGAACAAGTTGAGGTTAGCAAATCCGAAGCTGATGATCAAAAGAAGAGAAAAGAGGAATGGGAGGCCTACTGGGAGGTTCTCAAGAAAGAAAGCACCATGAAGTTGCCAGCTACGCACAAGAAAGTATACAGAACCAAAGGCTACAAGGTTGGATGTCAAATCTTGAGCTGGGCATACTTTCATGATCTTGGGTGTTATGCTGTGAAGAGAGAGAGAGGCATTGACTACTTCAAGCATCCTCACGATTTTAAGACGTTGCCAGGCTTTGAAGTCAATCAGTTAGCACTTCTGAGGATGTTATACAGTGAAGATTCAGGAATGTCTGCTTGGTTCTCTCGGCAACTTTAGTATGAGTACAAAAAGAGATGGGTGAAATTTCAGCCCCAACAGCCTGAACGTTATTATTTGCCAAAAATTGATGGAAACACCCGAAAACATAAAGTTATCCTGAAGTGGCTTCCTCCTAAAGTTTTGAACAAGATTCCGTTAAGGAAGATGCGACAAGACTTTATAGAGGGCTTCCGATGGTGGTACTATGATGGGCGGAGTGGAGAAGCTGCGATTGTCATGTGCAAAGACAAGAAGTGGGAAACCGAACGTATTTTTGATCCAATGTGGTTGACTAACTTGTCCCACAAAGATGTCCAAGCATTGTTTCGTCATCAGATTTTCTTTGATGTACAGGACATGGTACAGGCACTACAGTTTATGAGAGTGATCCGTCTCTGCAGTATATTCAAGATTCATGCTGAAGCAGACTGGAAAGCTATTACTGAGAAGTACTTCAATAAAGACACTTCCAAGAGCTGAACTAGGTCCAAGGGGGAGTTTGTTGATGCACTTAATGTCCCTAGTTCAATTTTGTATCAATCATCATGTAAAGATTAATGTTATATTAATGGAAGTTGTCTTTATATATTGTTCTTAATGTTTAATATTGATTATGTGAGTGTATGAATTGATTAATTAATATTTGAGGATGAGTATTACTCATTCGGGCGAATGAGTCTAACGAATGAAGTCATTCGCCGAATGAGAATAGAGAATGACTATATTCAGCGAATGAGCCATTCGCCGAATGACTCATTCGACTGACTTGTCTATTCGACATAGTCATTCGCCGAATGAGCTGCTTCGGCCACTCATTCGGCCGAATGACTACAGTCTATATATACTAGTTCAAATCATTTCAAACCCAACTTTCCCGAGTCCTCATTCTTCCCAGTGCACTCTAGTGTTAAACCCTTGAAGTTTTGAGCGATTCTTACTGTCCAACTTCGATTCTCAACCCGTGGTGATCGATTCTTACTCACACGTTGATTCTACTCTTTCGATTCACCACGGTTGCTGTTGGTTTCGATTGGAAAACCCTAGAATAGAATTCCGCACTATTCTAGAGGCTGTCAAGCAGATTTCCCTTGGAACCGGGTTGTTTTCAAGCTCCATTGAGGTCCTACAACAAGTTATTCCAAAATAAAAGAAATGGACATGCTCACTCAAAATATAAATAAGAGAGAAGTAAGAAAAGTCAGATAACTGGATGGATGTAACAACTATGTGACTTTTTGCATAAACTTGCAAGTCAAAACAAGATTGTGTTTCGATAAACATGAAATTGTTTTAAAAAACTCGGGTATTTTCCTTGTTTTGTTGAAACAAAGAGCGGAAAATATTTACTGAAGCATCCTTTGCTATGCGTAAGCAAAGACCTGGATGTGTGACGTTAAGGCCAATGTGTCTGCTTATCAGTAAAATAAAAGATGCCAATGAGACATAGATGATAGAACCACTTCTTGTTCCTGATTCTAATCTAATCGATCTGTTCTTTTCTTTTCCCATCCCAAATTCTCTCAAAACTTTTTAAGTTCATTGAAACGCAATCAAAGTTTGAAATAAAAGTTTTGGCAAAATTGATAGGTTACATGATCATCTGGATTTACAGTCTGACTATTCGTAAACTTCCCAAAAACAAATTTTTTAGAAAAACCATTGGAAAACCTATTTGATCATAAGTCTTATTTTTGAATTTTGGATTAACAAGTGGAAATTATTGGTGGGATACAATTATTTTAAGGTTGGGTTTCATAAGAAATTATTTTGAGGTGGTTAAATTTTTGACACAAATTTGATCCCATGAATTTGATTCGACTTGACTTTGAACTCATCCAAAGTTTTATTTTATTTTATTTTATTTTATTCTATTCTATTTTATCTCATCTAAGTTAGAAAATCTTTGAAAAATTAACAATCATAATCGAAATCGTATTCGAAATGACACTCGAAATTGCACTCGATTTCATACTCTAAATTTCGGGTACACGAACTGAGTCTATAAATACCCAGAATGTGTTCGATTTCGATAGTTCGCATAAGATTCGTGTTCATTGAGGGCGATCTCAATTTCCAGACTTCAATTTCAAAAACCACTCCAACTAGATCATAGATCACCCTTAGGCGTACATAGGTATAGATTTTCATCAAATTTTGACCGTGGATTTGAAAGTTATGGCACAAAAACCGATTTCGAATACAGTTAGTTTTTTGGTCAATTTACCTCGAAAAACTCAAAATTGGAAAACGATTTTTCAGTATGATGGTCGCCTCTTGATTCCGAGCATTTCAAGCATAAATGGTAGTTCTAAGGAACATGATTTACCTCGAAAAACTCAAAAATTGGAAAACGATTTTTCAGTATGATGGTCACCTCTTGATTCCGAGCATTTCAAGCATAAACGGTAGTTCTAAGGAACATGATTGAGGGAGATATGAGGATTTTAGTATACTTAAAATTTTGAATTTCGTATACTGCCAAAATCTCGGCTACATCTCACTTTCGAATACATAAACTATTTCCAATACAGCTCGTCTTCGAATACAACTCAAATTTCGTATACAGCCTGATTTTCGAATAGGATTTGTTTTTCGATTACAACAAAATTTGGAGAACACCTCTATGTTCGTGTAACCCTTGTCATGCCTTGAATTTTTGATAAATCCTTGTTTTTGACTAACTCTTTGACAGTGATTTGCAACTTGAGTCTTGACCTTTAACTTTTGATTTCTATTTTGACTAACTTAACCTGTTTTGTTCTCAGATGGCTGACTTGCGGTTTGTCTCGGATCACAACATGTCAGCATACGTCGGGTACCCACCAGAGAAGCACTCGATGCTCAAGAATCTGATTGACGGACTGATTTTGTCGCCAGTAAACTATGCTATCATGGAGCACCCTACCATCTATACTAATTTCATTCAAGGATTCTGGAGTACGGTTTCTGAACACACTGACGCGAGTGGAACGGTCAGCATCATCGGGAAGGTTCAAGGCCAACCCATCATCATTACAGAGCAGAGTCTCAGAGAGTGTCTGCAATTTGGAGATAAAGCCACCGATCCTGTGGAGTTGGATCAGGATCTGGCTAACAGGAGTGTGTATCAGATGGGACATGAAGGCGCATATCATCCCACAGAGAAGAAGTTACTGCATCCATAATGGAGATATTTGACCTTTTTTGTCACTCAATGCCTCTCAGGGAGAAAAGGGGGTTATGATGTTGTCAATGAAACTCTCAGCTCATGTCTCGTAGCCTTAGCCTTAGGAGTCGACTTCAACTTCTCAAAGATGATCTTCCTGCAGATCGTTATCAACAAGAGGCATCCCAATCTTGTTCCCCACTCTTGGCACTCTAGGAATCAAGAGGATGAGAGATGACATCTATGGGTACATGAAGATGAACAAAAGAGGCAAGAAGCAGTACACAAGTGAGCGTCCTCTGATAAAGTTTCGGAGATTTTCAGGTGATGATGAAGTTGAGGATGAACCAAGAACTCCAGTTGCCATTGTAGCTGAGGAACATGATATTCATCCGACCAGTACAAGCACACAGGCTGATGAAGCTGTAAAGGAACTCATTTCTAAGTCATCTTCTTCATCTAGTGAGGATTTTATTGCAGATAAACCTCATCTCTCTAGGGCAGAAAGGGTAGATGTTCAGGATGCCGATTACGCTCCGACTCATGAATCTTCGCGTAAGAAGAAGAGACTGAAGATGATGTCTAAGAGGAAAAAGGATCATAGGTTGCAGAAGAAGACAGCAGGATCATCATCTTCTACCTATACGAAGCCACTTATACAACCCAATCCATCTACACAACCCAATCGACCTACACAACCTAAGCCTCTTACACAACCCAAGTCCCCATCATAACCACCGAAACCCACAACATCCACCCAAACACAACCACCGAAACCCACAGCATCCACCCAAAGACAACCACCGAAACCCACAGCATGCACACAAACACCAATCCCTCGATATACCACCACCACCACAGAAACCACCCATACCACACATCATCGCCTCCACATTCCCACACTGACAAAGGGAAGTCACCACTGCAAGCATACTCACCTTGGGCAAGAATCAGTAGCCAAGGATGAGGTTATCAGGAAAATGCAAGACAAGATGCTTAAAGTATGTGATCAGATGGAGGTACATCGAAAATTCATTAAGTTTCTCATGATGGAGAATGAAGAACTGCGTAAGGAGGTCAATGTCCTTAAGGGAATTAAGCCCACAGAAACTGAAGAAAAGAATGATGATGATGAGGAGGAATTAGACAAAGACAACAATGAAGAGAAGAAGGATGATGATGATGATAATGATGATGATGATGATGATCAGGGTAATGACAAAGACTCATCAGACAAGAAAGACGATGAGCCCTCCAAAGATAATCATCAAGGGGACGACACTGGGAGTCCCTCCTCTTCAAGCAGACCCACTAGTGACTATGATGATCTCTTCGGAGATCTTCTTGATGATATTCTCTTTGGAGAAAACCTTCCAGGTGTTGACTCAGAGAATACTGGTCTCTATGGACTCAGTTTTTGATGTTGTTTGCGATTAGGAAAGGAAGGAGAATGCTGAGTCCTCCGCAGATGCGTTTGAAAAGGAAGAGCCAGAAAATATAGTAATTGGAGATGTGGCCAAGGATCCCTACGTTGACTTCCTGTATAGTCATAAGTATATTAACCAAGACGGAGAGAAGATTCCCCCATTAGGGACAGTCATCAACAGATGGTTTGAGAAACAAAGGGATTGGACTCCGGCACCTCCTAAAGTTAAAGCCACTTGGCTAGGAGAGATGAATAAAGAACATCCAGAGCACACCTTCATTACTGACGACCAATCGTTGTTTGCTATACGCAACGATAGGTCAAACGTCTGCTGCTGGTTATACGACAAGGAAAGAGATCTCTACCTGGTCAAGCGGATGAATGGAAAGGTGGAATATTACAGGAAGCTGAGAGATTTTTGCACCATGCCCATGTTTGACATCCAGAGCATTAACAATGCCATGTTCTTCAATCCTTCCAAGGACTATCAGGCATACCTATTTGCCAAGTTTATAATAGATCAGTGTGAAAGGGATTTCCTTGTGATGTGTACTGCCAAGGGAAGGCATTCTGTTTCAACATGCATTGTGGATCCAAAATCGAAGAAGCCATGGGTATACTACAAGTATCCACCTCTTCACACTGAAGAGGCTATTCCGGTGTCTCCCAGAGTTCCTGATAACTCACTGACAAACTTCTTATCCTTGTACTTTGATGAGAAGAACCTTGAAGCCATCATTCTAAGGAATAAAGATGATCTTAACGATGTGGACATGATTTTGGACCCTATGGATCTGCTGAAGTATGGAAAAGAAGACATGATGAGACTACACAAATCCCCCATTAAGGTGTATGGCGGATGGGATGAAGAGGCCAAGCCTTTTGCACACACGGTTGCGTATGCCATTGAGTTGAAGCTTTATGCTAGAGCTGGACCACATTCAGTCACTCTTCCTATCGGTTGACTTCACCAGTCTAGGGGAAGTTTGTAGAGCCCAAGACAATGATGAAGACTAATAAAGCCAACCGAAGGAAACCTGTTCCAGCATTTTGTTGATTTTCTTATACATGTATTTCGATTACTAGTATAGTTCGGGTACTCCAAAGTCTTCGTGTAGTGCTAGTTCGAGTACCCCTAGACTTAGTATAAATAGACGTATTTTGTACGAGTCTACGGTTGGATTTCCGAGGAATGCTCTCTAGACGTATGGAGGCATTACTTTGTGTACTTCACTGATTATATCACAGTTTTGAACTTTCTTCATGTTCTTGTGTTTCTATTTCAGATTCCGCACGTTATAGATACATCTGATGCAAAATGGAGACATAAATCTTAGTTTTTGATTTGTTTTGGGACTTACAAACAGACGCATCAGCAACTATGTCTGCTGGTTTTTTAAATTAATTTTAACATTTTAGTGAGGTCCTTGATTCAGGTTCATATCTCGATGGATCGTCACCCATCCAGATATAACCCTGATCCGAAGATCCATCAAATGAATGTTTTAAGTGAAATGAAACAGTAGTGTTTTGGTTAAAAATTAAGTATCCTTAATTTTAGTAATTCTAAATTTAAGAAAAACATAGGTAAACGTTTTTAATTGTAAAAGTATTAAGTTGTAGATACTCATTGAAAATAATGCAATGAGTGTAACATCCTCACCATTTTCCAGGTCTAATTTCCAAAATTTTTATTTTATTATATGAATTATAAAATATCCTAATTGTTGGAACATAAACATAGGAAATATACTAATTTTAAGTAACAAACTAAGTTATACTACATAAGATATAATTTACTATTTAAAGTCTAGTATTTTTATTAATTTTTTTCTCTTTAGAAATAAAAATCTTTAGTGATATACAAACTAATTAAAATACCCAAGTTATTTCTCAAAGTAAATAATAATAATAATAATAATAATAATAATAATAATAATAATAATAATAATAATAATAATAATAATAATAATAATAATAATAATAATAATAATAAAATTTAAAATAAATAAATAAATAAAGTGGTAACATTTCATGAAACTAGTTAGTCGCTTTTATTGGCAACTATACTCGGACACATCAAACAGGATCACATGGTCCACTAGAAGAACTGTTGAATCCACCGGTGTGCATGTTCAAGACATTCCTTGACTATAAGCCGCATAATGTCAAAGGATCGGAAGGAGCTGTCGGACATCTACGATGGATTGAGAAATCTGAGTCGGTGTTTGCAATGTGTAGCTGCCCAGAGGAGAACAAGTTTAAGCATGCTACTAGTACATTGGAAGGTCCAGCACTGACATGGTGGAACTTCAATACACAGAGACTAGGACTGGGTGTGGCCAATTCCCTAACTTTGGACGGATTCAAAACACTATTGTAGGAGGAGTATTACTCCCGTAATAAGGTGCAAAAATTTGAGGATGAATACTGGCATCTCAAGAGGGAAGGTTCTAATATTGAGGAATTCACTACGCGATCTCACGAACTAGCAAGGCTCCTACCTCACATGGCAACTCCGCCTAGCAAGTGGATCGAAAGGTACATTGGAGGGTTGGTACCTCAGATCCAAGTATTAGTCACATCTGCTAATCCCACCACCATTCAACATAATGTTCAAATGGCGCACCAATTGATTGGCCAGACGATGCTACAGGGGACTATACAGGAAGTGGGAAAGCAGCGTTTCCAAAAACTCCACCTAAAAATCATTCCAACAGAACTGTAAGCATGAATCGAAGAAGACCCATCACAACTCAAACACTAACCAACAATCATCAGGAGGGTATGATCGTAAATACCCAAAATGCAACAAATGTGGATTCCATCACTTTGTGAATCAATGTGACAAGTATCGATGCCAGCATTGTGGGAAGATGGGTCATGCGATGAAAGATTGTCGAGGAGAACTACAAACAAACTCCACTAACCATAACAACACACATAAGGGCTGTTATCAGTGTGGCAAACCCGATAATTTCAAGAAGGATTGCACACAACTCAAGAAAGGAGGGATTAATGATACAACTACAAATGGCAATGACACCAACAATAACAACACATATGGTGCTAAGGGCAGGGCTTTTGTGATTGGAGGACGGCTGGCACGGGAGGATCCCAACATTCTTACTGGTACGTTCTTCTTGAATAATCACTCTGCCTATATGCTGTTTGACTTCGGTACAGATAAGAGTTTTGTATCTAGTAAGTTTTGTGAACTGCTAAGTGATAGTCCTACTGTCCTAGAAAACCCATACTCTGTAGAACTAGCTGATGGTAAGTTGATTGTAGCAAAACACATTCTCAAAGGATGTATCCTTGACTTGATGGATCAGACACTTGACATTGACCTATGCCTATTGCCTTAGGCAGTTTTGATGTAGTCATTGGCATGAACTGGTTGTCGGAAAATCAGGCTGAAATAATATGTCATGATAAGATTGTCTGTATTCCTCTACCATATAGAGAGACTTTATATGTACAAGGAGAGAAGAGCAGTACACCATTGTGCCTTATCTCTTGTATGAAGGCACACAAATGTCTGCGTAAAGGTCATACAACAGTTTTAGCACTTATAATTGAAAAGCCGGTAGCTGAGAAGAAGTTCGAGGTCACATTCCAGTGGTACGTGAATTTCCTGAAGTATTTCTAGAAGATCTACCAGGATTACCCCCTACCAGGTAGGTGGAATTCCGAATTGACCTTACACCAGACGCATCACCGATTGCTAGAGTGCCTTATCAACTTGCACCATCTAAAATGTAAGAATTATCCACACAGCTCCAAGAACTGTTGGATAAAGGTTTTATACGACCTAGTTTTTCAAAGTGGGGAGCACCAGTCTTACTTGTTAAAAAACGGATGACTCTTTCCGCATGTGTATTGACTACCGTGAACTTAACAAAGTTACTATTAAGAATCGGTATCCATTACCGTGAATTGACGATCTGGTTATCACCAACTTAGAGTCCAAGAGGCAGATATTCCAACGACAGCATTCATAATGCGTTACGGCCATTACAAATTATTCATCATGCCATTTGGACTGAAAAATGCTCCAGCAGTGTTCATAGATCTCATGAATCAAGTAGCAAACCCTGTCCTGATAAATTTGTCATTGTTTTCATTGATGACATCCTCATCTATTCCCAGACTGAGGAGGATCATGCTGAACATATTCAATTGATGTTAAAATTACTTAAACAAGAGCCACTATACGCAAATTTCTCGAAATGTGACTTCTAGATACGAGAAGTTCAATTACTGGGTCATGTAGTCAAATAAAAGGGCATACATGTTGATACAGCTAAAATAGAGGCGATTAAGAACTGTGAAGCATCAAAGACCCCTACCGAGGTACTACAATTCCTAGGTTTGGTGGGTTATTATTGACGATTTATTGAAGGATTCTCAAAAATTGCCCAACCACTCACAACTCTTACTCACAAAGGAACGAAGTATGATTGGACGGCTAAGCAGGAAGCTGCATTCCAGCTAGTAAAACAAAAACTTTGCAGTGCACCAATTCTATCCTTACTAGAAGGAATGAAAGACTTTGTGGTGTATTGTGATGCATCTGCCCAAGCTTTGGGGTGTGTGTTGATGCAGCGCGATAAAGTGATTTCTTACGCTTCATGACAATTGAGACCTCATGAAAAGAATTATACTACTCATGACTTGTAGTTAGGACCAGTAGTATTCGCATTGAAAATTTGGAGGCAATATTTATATGGAACAATGTGTACCATTTATACTGATCATAAGAGTTTGCAACATATCTTTGATCAGAAAGAGCTCAATATGAGACAAAGACGATGGGTCAAATTGCAAAATGATTATGAATGTGCAATCAAGTACCATCCGGGCAAAGCTAACATGGTAGATGCTACCCAAAGCAGAAAAGATACGACAAAAACAAGACGGGTTTCGGCATTTCAGTTAACAATACATACTAATCTACCTGATAAGGTACGTTGTACTCAACTCGATGCCTTAGATAAGGACAACATGGAAAAGGAATCCTTGCAAGGGATGGTGTCACACCCCGAGTCGGCGGGTTGGATCGACTTTCCCGCCGGGTGGAAGGTTCTCGGGGCGCGATATCATTGTGATAATCGAAATGATCAGATTGTTTACATAGCACATGATATATAAATGAGAAATGCTAAAATGACATCAATCCAGAATTACAAAGTTAAATTACATAGCCATGTCTATAATTTAACCAAGTTATTCTCCCAAAAGAATCATTGTGGTTTCTATCTTGTAACTGTACAAGATATACAAAAGATGATATATTGTTTTGTCATCCAAAGGTATGCAACACAAATTGAACTTAGGTCTTCTAAAAATCCACTAGCTTAGTTCTTTAATCCTGGTGACTAAACCTGTTCATCACCTGAGAAAACATTCATTTAAACAAAGTCAACACTAGGTTGGTGAGTTCATAAATTTTATATTTGAAAGCCTTGAAATGTTCACATGCACAATCACAATGTCATACTTGTGTGTTGTAAGTTGCTTGATTCACCCATTCACAAAATGGCCTTTCCATAGTTATATTTACAATTGATATCTCATCCTATTAGCTATGCTTATATATAGGGCATATGTAAGGGAACCAAGCCCTAGCCAACATCCCACCACATATCTAATAAAACTTAATGCCACTTGTAGTACAACTATGGATATTCATTTCATTTCACCCGTCCGTCTGTATTTATAACCCGTTGTATCATATTTAGGAAAATAATAGTAAGAGGATTTTAGTTATCAAACCAAAGTATTGATAAACCTTCAATGTGTTAAGGAAATTAGATTAATTTAATCTGATCCTTGTTATTATTCTATTCTTTTGGGGTTAACTGTTAATCACTTTTAAATATTAAGAGTGTTAGTTAACCAATTGAATATTTGTTCTCAACTTAATGTGCATAGAGCATAAAAGGAATCCGTTGCAATCCTCACGTAATCAGATTACCATGCATCCGATTTACCTCTACCACTTTGTGTATCCATAGACCTCATCGAAACGGTTACTAGTGTTATGACTTGAGAGAATAAATTCCTCAGTCAACTAGTCAACAGGTAACGATGGATTAATTACAACTATAACTGTAGATTTATATCACGATGTGTCGCTTACCAGAACCTGACTTGAGTCGCCCTGTCACCGGTCATACGTTACCGGCCAATAATTGAGTACGATCAACATACTAGCCTTCCAAGCTAGAGGTTTGTCAAACCTATGGTACCACTATGCTATCGTCGGTTTAGTCACGTCAAACTAACTGGTCAGCGATTTGTGAAGGTACTTACAATGATCAACTTGAGTACATCGCACATGATTGAAATGATATAATGCAAACAGTTCAATAGTAATCAATTGTATTGTATTCATCAATGTTGTTTGTTCTCAGTGTTTAATGTCCTCATTGTTGTTAACAAAATTAAATAAGATATTGTCTTATTAAATTATGTTAACTGTTGTGTGAATGATGTTATTATCATTAAGTTACATTATCATGAATATCATTCCTTATTGATCAATATAATCACCATGTTGTCACCAAGCTGTAGCAAGAACTAGGCTTACTACACTTAGTCGACTCAGGTGGTGGATGATTCTTGTTCCCTGTTATCTTGTAATACGTGTGGAGTTGTTAGCTAAGTGTTATTAGCACTTTCCTTATTACACTTAAGTAACTCTAGTGTTGAATTATGTTATGAAGATGTGTTATCTTCATATCATTCATGTGTTTTGTTCTTGTCATCATGTTCAACTGTGATTACTGTAATATTCGTTCTTGTAAGAATAACTAAGTGTTGTAAGATGAACTCTTGCAACTATGTTATTCTAATGTGTTAATGAGTTATGAATTTATATTATCATATCATCTTAGTTATCCCTATCATACCATGATCATACAAGCATGCATACAATGATAAATGATAATAAAGCAAGCAATATCATCTAATCATAGTATAAACAATCTGTTAAAAATAAAACTTTTAAATAATTAAAAGTTAAGCATGTTTCTCAGCTCCGAGAGTTTAAAATAAGTTAATGATTAGAAAAGGGGCATATGAACTCACCTTGTTATTGAAGTGGTTGACTTAGCTTAAACAAAATGCACGCGCTCTTGATTGTACTTGTTACGTATTCACGATCCTGTATTGATTCCACGTTGTATGTAGTTCATAAGCATGAGTCGTACGGATTTGTGCGCGTGTATGTGTTAGCCCTAAAGTCGGCTAACACATTGTGGTTCTCGGTCTTCATTCGGTCCCGTTTAAATGTTATGGACTTTAATATCACTTAGACTTTAGGTTAAAGATTATAAGTCCGTAGCACTTGATAACTTAACTTGAAAGGTGTTTGTTAAATTCGTCTTATCATTCTTGCAATCATTTATTAATACTTGTAAAAGGTAAAGCTTTTATGATTTAGAAATCTCATTAATCCAAAGGGTTTTCCACCACCTTTGAAGTAACATCCATCTTAATCATGTACTTTTTTTTTAATTACCTAAATGTTAGAAATGTTTGTTATCCTGGTAATTATGTGAATCAATCCATTATTATTGGGCCGAATATTTTGGGCCAAATTGTTGCTGTTGGGCCGAGACAAGTGTTATTGGGTCGAAGCTATATGTCGGTTAATTAACATCTATATGAATCGATTGGGCCATAGTGGGTCGAGATATTTATGTTGGGCTGATCAAGTATTTTGGGCTGGACTACATTTGGTCAGCGAACCTTCAAGTTAATTAGCTCTCAGGTTCGGCTGAACCTATAAGGTCAGCCATGGCAGAGGTTCGTCCGAGTAAAGCTTCGCAGCCCCCAGGAGGTTCGGTTGCATGGAAGGCTTCACCACCTGAAACAGAAGGTTCGTGCAGGTAGGTTCGCATCATAAAGGTTCGGCCGGAATTGCTTGGTTCTGCATGGGGGTGGGTTCGGTAGTGTGGTTCGTGGACATAGGTTCGGCCAAGGTTAATCTCATCCAGTCCCAGGGTTCGTTCAAGCATGAGGGTTCGGCCAAGGTTAATCTTAACCACCTGAAAAAGAAGGTTGGTGCAGGTAGGTTCGCATCATAAAGGTTCGGCTGGAATTGCTAGGTTCTCCATGGGGGTGGGTTCGGCAGTGTGGTTCGTGGACATAGGTTCGGCCAAGGTTAATCTCATCCAGTCCCAGGGTTCGAGAATGGTTAGGTTTGGTGGTCAGGGTTTCTGCTGATCATCCAAGGTTCATGGCCATGGAGGTTCGGCCAGCCTAGTCTCTGCTCAGCCCAGGGTTCGGCCACCCCTTGGGTTCAGCTGATGTGATTTCCCACGAACCCTCCAACTTCAGCAGCCCCATCTTCATTGACCACCACCCATCCTAAGGCTGTTTCAAGGTAAAGTTACGCTAACATGGCTTCTCATGGTCAGGTGGCTCGAAATATAGTGTGCTCAACCGGCTAGAATTTGTTGGGTCGAACTAAAGCTAGAAAACCCTATTTTTCGGATGTTTCAAGCTCAAGTACCCGTTTTTGGTTGGACAAACGTGTAGATCTGTTGCACTTCCTTGTAGAGGACTTCAAGAGCTTCGTGTATGTTCAAGAATCACCCAATTTTGTTGAGAATTGACTAAGTTATGACGATTTGAAGATGGAAACTTCAGAGAAAGAGAGAGGTTCGGGAAATGCTTTGTAGAGAGAGAAAGGATGATGAGAAATGAGGTAGTTGGACTCATTTGGTGTTTATATACCCCGGGGGTATTCGGGTTTGTTTCGGTTACTCGGTTTTTGTCTTCGTTACGTTTCCGAAACGTAACGCGCATTTTACGTGTTTTAAAATAAAAAGAGTTGTTTTAATTATTTTTGATGTGTTTCAAAATTGTAAAATGTAAAATATTATGTTTTATTAATTTATCTTCGTTCGTATCGTCATTCGTTTTCGTTTCGTCAGAACGCGTCGCCTTATCGCGTATTCGTTCGAATCGTCATTTGAATGAACACAACGATGGTTTGGCTTTCTGACTTTTGTTTTTCTGCTTTTCAGTCATTATTTCAGAACGCTAAACTCACATATATGTTTGTGTGAATCGTCACCCACGCAAACACACTGTCAGTTTACTCATCGTAATCGTTCAGGAGCTTTTCGGAACGTGCAAGGGTTTGACTCTTTCCTTCCTAATCAAAGCATCTGCGACTACATTTTCTTTGCCTGGATAGTATTTGATCACACAATCGTAATCGTTCAGGAGCTCAACCCAACGTCTCTATCTCATGTTAAGCTCCTTCTGATCAAATATGTGCTGTAGGCTCTTGTGATCTGTGAGGATAGTGCATCTGGTATCATACAGGTAGTGTCTCCAAATCTTTAAAGCAAAGACAACAGCTCCCAGTTCTAAGTCATGTGTCGTGTCGTTCTTCTCGTGTACTTTCAGCTGTCATGAGGCATAAGCAATGACTTTATCTCGTTGCATCAAAACACATCCGAGTCCCTAATGGGAAGCGTCACAATAAACCACAAAGTCATCATTGCCTTCTGGGAGTGTTAAGATAGGATCATTGCACAATCTTTGTTTCAATGTCTGGAATGCCTCTTCCTGTTTCTATGTCCACACAAAAGGTTCACTCTTCTGTGGGAGTTTGGTGAGAGGCAAGGCTATCTTGGAGAAGTTCGAAATGAACCTCCAGTAATAACCCGCCAATCCCAAGAATGATCTGATCTCTGTCGGTGTTGTAGGCACATCCCAGTTCTTGATTCTTCAATCTCGGCAGGATCCACGTGAATACCATTACTGTTAATCACGTGACCCAAGAACTGAACTTCTCTTAGCCAGAATTCACACTTGGAGAATTTGGCATAGAGTTGTTTTTCTCTCAGGAGTTCCAAGACTGTTCTGAGGTGTTGTTCGTGTTCCTTCTCGTTTCTTGAATAAATCAGTATATCATCAATGAAGACGATAACGAACTGATCTAAATACGGCTTGCACACCCGGTTCATTAAATCCATGAACACAGCCGGTGCGTTCGTCAATCCGAAAGGCATCATCATGAATTCATAGTGACCGTATCGGGTACGGAAGGCCGTCTTCGATATGTCTTCCTCTTGAATCCAGAGCTGATGATAACCTGATCTCAGGTCTATCTTTGAAAAGTATTGTGCTCCCTGTAACTGATCAAACAAATCATCAATCCTCGGTAACGGGTACCCATTCTTGATGGTGAGTTTGTTGAGCTCTCTGTAATCAATACACATCCTGAAAGATCCATCCTTCTTCTTAACAAAAAGTAGCGGAGATCCCCACGGGGAAAAACTCGGTCGGATGAATCGTTTGTCGAGTAGCTCTTGTAATTGGTTGGACAACTCCTGCATTTCCGATGGAGCAAGACTATAAGGAGACTTAGCAACAGGAGTCACTCCCATAATCAAATCAATTCGAAACTGTACCGCCCTTTTGGGTGGCAGTCCCGGTAAATCATCCGGAAACACGTCCACATAGTCTTCCACCACTGGTACGTCTTGAATCTTGATTGCTTTCTTGTCTTTATCTACCATGTTAGCTAGAAATTCAATGCATTGGTTTTTGAGGTACTTGCGAGCCTTCATGCACGATATTATCTTGACACTGCATTTCGCTTGATCTCCATGAATTTCCAAAATCCCATTGTTCTCCACTGGAATACGTAGTAGCTTTTCGGAACAGATGAACTCTACTCTGTTAAGAGATAGCCAATCCATTCCGATGATGATATCGACACTGCCCAGCTCCATCGGTATCAAATCGATGGAAAATGTGTGATCGCCAAGTGTTAGTGGGCAATTCCAAAGTACTGTGTCTACTGTGATCTGTTTGCCGTTTGCTATCTCAATAGTATAAGGGGAGTCTAAAGATTCCTCAACAAGATTAAGATGGCATGCAAAGTTAGATGAGATAAAACTCTGACCCGCACCAGTGTCAAATAATATGGATGCATAGAAGTTAGATAAGAGAAATGTACCCGTGCTCACGTTCGGGTCCTGTCGAGCCGCATCTGCTCTAATCTGAAAGGCTCGTCCTCGTGCTACTTGAGCCCTTGGTTGGTTCTTCTTGGGACATTCCCGAGAAAAGTGTCCAGGCTCGCCACAGTTGTAGCAAGACCTGTTATCAGCAGCAGCAACAGTAGTAGTTGCATTGTTGTTTCTATTTGGAGTCCTCGTGCTCCTGCAATTGTTGGCCCAGTGACCAAACTTCCCGCAGTTTGTGCGTTGCCTGCACTGGGTGTTTGGTGCATGATGATACGGGCAGGTGTTGCACAAAGGTGCTGTGCCAGTGTAGGGCCTCTTGATTTGTAGAGGTGGCGGTTGGTTGATCATCGGGGTTTGGGTGGTCGTAGCAAAGTTTCTGACCACCTTTTGTTTCTTTGCTGGCCATTTATCCGGCTTCCTGGAACTCCCAGCCTTTGCTGAGTCAGATTCTTTCTTGAGTGCCCCAGAGGCAACCATCACATTTGTCATTGTTGATGACAAAGTAACAGCCATTTCCAGGGTTGTTGGATGAGCATCAAGAATAAAACGTTGCATACAAGCCGGTAATCCCCCGATATACCGCTCAATTCTCTTCTCCAGTGTGGGCACTATATCCGGTGCCAATGACGCTAGCTCGTGAAATCTTGTGGTGTATGCCAGATGCCCAGCACCAATCATAACAAGATTGAGTAACTCAGTCTCAACCTTCTTGAGTTCATTCCTTGGGCAAAACTCTGCCCCGCAGTATGGCTTTGAAGTCATCCCAGTACATTGTCTGAACTTGAGCGTTCCACAAAGTTAACGCTCGTTTGTGGAATGAACCAACAGCATACTTCACTTTATACTGCTCAGGACAGTTGCTAATCTCCAAAGTTGTCTCCATCTTCTCGATCTATTGGATCAAGGATCAATCCGACGGCTCCTTCACTGCCACTGAAACTCGGTGGCCTGCATCCCACAAAGTTCTTGTAGGAGTAGTCTTGATGATGCCTGGTGTTACCACTG
This sequence comes from Mikania micrantha, assembly GCA_009363875.1. Taxonomy (NCBI): domain Eukaryota; kingdom Viridiplantae; phylum Streptophyta; class Magnoliopsida; order Asterales; family Asteraceae; genus Mikania; species Mikania micrantha. The sequence continues at coordinate 11,340 of SZYD01001210.1, read as the reverse complement.
CCTTCTCCAGATGAGTTGGTGATGTTACTGTTGTTGATGTTGATCCGGTTCATCATCTCTGGGATTACATCCCTCAGTTGACTGGTCAGCAGAGTGGCCAGTGCTATGCTAGCAAGATCCAACTGATGAACAGGTGGTGGCGGAAGAGGAGGTGGGTGTGTAGGGGAATCAGGTGGTGTCGGTGTCGATGAGTGTGGTGCTGAATCATGTGGTGGTGGCGGCAGTAAAGCTGGTTGTCTTCTCGGCGGCATTCTGATCATAACCGAAAGAAAATCGGTTAGTGCAGTGATCAGGTGCAGAAGACACATGCAAATAGAATCCTGTGTCATATGATCTCTACATGAGGGTCCCTAGGTTATAGTCTAGGCCAAACCGTTCAAGTAATATGACCTATATTTCTCTATAACCATGGCTCTGATACCAATCTGTCACACCCCGAGCCGGCGGGCTGTATCGACTTTCCCGCTAGGAGGAAGGTTCCCGGGGCGCGATATCGTTGTGATAATCGAAATGATCAGATTGTTTACATAGCACATGATATATAAATGAGAAATGCTAAAATGACATCAATCCAGAATTACAATGTTAAATTACATAGCCATGTCCATAATTTAACCAAGTAATTCTCCCAAAAGAATCATTGTGGTTTCTATCTTGTAACGGTACAAGATATACAAATTTGATTCATTGTTTTGTCATCCAAAAGTATGCAACAAAAAATGAAGCTAGGTCTTCTAAAAGTCCACTAGCTTAGTTCTTGAATCCTAGTGACTAAACCTATTCGTCACCTTAGAAAACATGCATTTAAACAAAGTCAACATTAGGTTGGTGAGTTCATAAATTTGATATTAGAAAGCCTTGAAATGTTCACATGCACAATCACAATGTCATACTTGTGTGTTGCAAGTTGCTTGATTCACCCATTCACAAAATGGCCTTTCCATAGTTATATTTACAATTGATATCTCATCCTATTAGCTATGCCTATTTATAGGGCATATGTAAGGGAACCAAGCCCTAGCCAACATCCCACCACATATCTAATAGAACTTAATCCCACTTGTAGTACAACTATGGATATCCATTTCATTTCACCCGCCCGTCTGTGTTTATCACCCGCTGTATCATATGTATGATAATAATAGTAAGAGGATTTTATTTATCAAACCGAAATATTCATAAACCCTCAATGTGTTAAGGAAATTAGATTAATTTAATCTGATCCTTGTTATTATTCTATTCTTGTGGGGTTAACTGTTAATCACTTTTAAATATTAAGAGTGTTAGTTAACCAATTTAATATTTGTTCTCAACTTAGTGTGCATAGAGCATAAAAGGAATGCATTGCAATCCTCATGTAATCATATTCCAATGCATCCGATTTACCTCTACCACTTTGTGTATCCATAGACCTCATCGAAACGGTTACTAGTGTTATGACTTGAGAGAATAAATTCCTCAGTCAACTAGTCAACACGTAACGATGGATTAATTACAATTATAACTGTAGATTTATATCACCATGTGTCGCTTACCAGACCCAGACTTGAGTCGCCCTGTCACTGGTCATACGTTACCGGCCAATAATTGAGTACGATCAACTTACTAGCCCTACAAGCTAGAGGTTTGTCAAACCTATGGTACCATTATGCTATCTTCGGTTTAGTCACGTCAAACTAACTGGTCAGCGATTTGTGAAGGGACTTACAATGATCACCTTGAGTACATGGCACATGATTGAAATGATATAATGCAAACAGTTCAGTGGTAATCAATTGTATTGTGTTCATCAATGTTGTTTGTTCTCAGTGTTATATGTCCTCATTGTTGCTAACAAAGTTAAATAAGATCTTGTCTTATTAAAATATGTTAACTGTTGTGTAAATGATGTTATTATCATGAAGTTACATTATCTTTATTATCATTCCTTGTTGATCCATATAATCACCATGTTGTCAACAAGCTGTAGCAAGAACTAGTCTTACTACACTTAGTCGACTCAGGTGGTGGATGATTCTTGTTCCCTGTTATCTTGTAATATGTGTTGAGTTGTAAGCTAAGTGTTATATAAGCACTTGTCTTATTACACTTAGTTAACTCTAGTGTTGAATGACGTTATGAAGATGTGTTATCTTCATATCATTCATGTGTTTTGTTCTTGTCATCATGTTCAACTGTGATTACTTCAATATTCGTTCTTGTAAGAATAACTAAGTGTTGTATGATGAATTCTTGCAACTATGTTATTCTAATGTGTTGATGAGTTATGAATTTATATTATCATATTCATCTTAGTTATCCCTGTCATATCATGATCATACAAGCATGCATACAATGATAAATGATAATAAAGAAAGCAATATCATCTAATCATAGTATAAACAATCTATTAAACATAAAACTTTTAAATAATTAAAAGATAAGCATGTTTCTCAGCCCTGAGAGTTTAAAATCCGTTAATGATTAGAAAAGGGGCATATGAACTCACCTTGTTAATGAAGTGGTTGACTTAGCTTAAACAAAATGCACGCACTCTTGATTGTACTTGTTACGTATTCACGATCCTGTATTGATTCCACGTTGTATGTAGTTCATAAGCATGAGTCGTATGGATTTGTGCGCGTGTATGTGTTAGCCCTAAAGTCGGCTAACACATTGTGGTTCTCGGTCTTCATTCGGTCCCGTTTAAATGTTATGGACTTTAATATCACTTAGACTTTAGGTTAAAGATTATAAGTCCGTAGCACTTGATAACTTAACTTGAAAGGTGTTTGTTAAATTCGTCTTATCATTCTTGCAATCATTTATTAATACTTGTAAAAGGTAAAGCTTTTATGATTTAGAAATCTCATTAATCCAAAGGGTTTTCCACCACCTTTGTAGTAACATCCATCTTAATCATGTACTTTTTTTTTAATTACCAAAATGTTAGAAATGTTTGTTATCCTTGTAATTATGTGAATCAATCCATTATTATTGGGCCGAATATTTTGGGCCAAATTGTTGTTGCTGGGCCGAATAGTTACTGCTGGGCCGAGACAAGTGTTATTGGGCCGAAGCTAGATGTGGGTTAATTAACATCTATATGAATCGATTGGGCCATAGTGGGTCGAGATATTTATGTTGGGCTGATCAAGTATTTTGGGCTGGACTACATTTGGTCAGCGAACCTTCAAGTTAATTAGCTCTCAGGTTCGGCTGAACCTACAAGGTCAGCCATGGCAGAGGTTCGTCCGAGTAAATCTTCGCAGCCCCCAGGAGGTTCGGTTGCATGGAAGGCTTAACCACCTGAAACAGAAGGTTCGTGCAGGTAGGTTCGCATCATAAAGGTTCGGTCGGAATTGCTTGGTTCTGCATGGGGGTGGGTTCAGTAGTGTGGTTCGTGGACATAGGTTCGGCCAAGGTTAATCTCATCCAGTCCCAGGGTTCGTTCAAGCATGAGGGTTCGGGAATGGTTAGGTTCGGCGGTCAGGGGTTCTGTTGATCATCCAAGGTTCGTGGCCAAGGAGGTTCGGCCAGCCTAGTCTCTGCTCAGCCAGGGTTCGGCCACCCCTTTGGTTCGGCTGATGTGATTTCCCACGTACCCTGCAACTTCAGAAGCCCCATCTTCATCGACCACCATGGTCAGGTGGTTCGAAATATAGTGTGGTTAACCAGCTAGAATTTGTTGGGTCGAACTAAAGCTAGAAAACCCTATTTTTCGGATGTTTCAAGCTCAAGTACCTCGTTTTTGGTTGGACAAACGCGTAGATCTGCTGTACTTCATTGTAGAGGACTTCAAGGGCTTCGTGTAGATCCAAGAATCACCCAATTTCGTTGAGAATTGACGAAGTTATGACGATTTGAAGATGGAAACTTGAGAGAAAGAGATAGGTACGGGAAATGCTTTGTAGAGCGAGAAAGGATGATGAGAAATGAGGTAGTTGGACTCATTTGGTGTTTATATACCCCGGGGGTATTCGAGTTTGTTTCGGTTACTCAGTTTTCGTCTTCGTTACGTTTCTGGAACGTAACGCGTATTTTACGTGTTTTAAAATAAAAAGAGTTTTTTAATTATTTTTGATGAGTTTCAAAATTGTAAAATATAAAATATTATATTTTATTAATGTATCTTCGTTCGTATCGTCTTTCGTTTTCGTTTCGTTAGAACATGTCGCCTTCGCACGTATTCGTTCGAATCGTCATTCGAACGAACACGACGATGGTTTGGCTTTCTGCCTTTTGTTTTTCTTCTTTTCAGTCATTATTTCAGAACGTTAAACTCACAGATATGTTTGTGTGAATCGTCACCCACGCAAACACACAGTAAGTTTACTGCTCTAAAATAACACTGAAATCCATGTTTGAATTGTGTTTCCTCACTAACGGACTCCACTAACATCCTGTTTTCACATTGTTTTCATACTGATTTGTCGGCCATTTGATTCTTGTCATCTATGGACATCAGATCGCAACCGACTCGTTCTTGTTATTTACTTGAACATCTTTGTTATTCTTGATTTGCTGTCTAAACTGTACTTAGGTTTTCACCTAAATACCAACAACTATTGTTTATTATGAGTGTTGTACTTACGGTATTTAAGTTTTCACATAAATACATACAACTGTATCTTGTATTTTGAATTATGTTAATACAAACACTGTTCATATACACGTATTCACACACAGTAAATATGTGAAAGTACACATACCATATTGACTTGCCGGACGATCTGGTACTGGATGTCACAGATGGAAAAACAATTGGAATTCATGGCAGATGGAACTCATTGTTTCATGAAACGATTGTGGATACCTTTGCATGGTGGTCTGAGGGAACTCGTGATGGATGAAGCACACAAATGTAGATATTCAGTCCATCTGGGGTCAGACAAAATGCATCATGACCTGAAGGCATGATATTGGTGGCCTCACATGAAAGCCGACATTGCTAAGTACGTTAGAAAATGTTTGACTTGTTCCAAGGTTAAAGTGGAATATCATACACTATCTGGTTTACTGCAATAACTAGAAATACCTACGTGGAAATGGGAACAAATTTCACTGAATTTCATTACTAAGTTACCCCGTACACCTAGTGGTTGTGATATGATATGGTTAATTATTGATCAATTAATGAAGTCTGCACACTTCCTAGCTATTAAGGAAATTGGCAAAATGGAGAAATTGACTTGTATTTATATAAAGGAAGTGGTATCACTACATGGGGTACCAATTTCCATCATATAAGATCAGGATGCTCGATTTACTTCAAACTTTTGGAAATCTCTCCATAAATATCTTGGAACTTGATTAGACATGAGTACCGCATACCATCCACAAACCGATGGCCAAAGCGAAAGTAGAATCCAAAACCTCAAGGATATGTTAAGAGCTTGTGTAACTGATTTTGGTGATAGCTGGGAAACTGAGTTAATGTTAGTGGAATTCTCTTAAAATAACTGTAATCACAACAGCTGCTAGGTCCTCTAAATGGGTATTCTAGTATTCAATCCTGAGCCTTAGCTTAATCCTGTACATCACCTGAGAAAACATTTAAGTAAACAAAGTCAACACATGGTTGGTGAGTTCATAGAGTTTAGTATTTGAAAATGAGTTTCACAAACTTTTTTCGGTAACAACCTTAACCTCATTAATAACCACCTACCCTATCCAGCACGGTATGCTTATATATAGGGCATACGTAGGGTCAAGCTTACCGCCAGCCCACCACATACTAAAGCACATATGATATCGTTATTAATGATAATTAAGCATTTTACCTACCATTCAAATCCATTTCTATCATAGTTTCCAAGAGTTCTGCTTAAACCAAGTTCACACACACACACCATAGAGTTTGAAAACTAAGTTTTCAGAGTTTACTCCTATGGAAAACTGAATACTAGTGGGGAGCAACTCTTAAAGAAACTCTCGGCGGCATTCAGTATCAATCCACAGAAGAAACTTGGTGTGACTTTCAACATCGGTGTTTTGATAAAGGAACCTCAAGATGACATAAAGTCATCTAGAAGAAACCAGAATCATCCTAGTCACTCGTCACAAAACCATGGATGAACCAAGAAGAACACTGACTAACTAGTGGGGCTTGACCAATGTCAAGATGCGGTGGCCAATTAGTATGTCTTACAAGATTCTGACAACGAAAAACACTGATGACTAGTGGGGCTTGACCAATGTCAAGGCAAAGTGCCCAATCAGTCTGTCTTGTGAAGTCTGATAGCTTATAGCATACAAGTTTATAGCATACAAGTGTTTAGCATTCCTATACCATGTGCACATGTACCTACTTCCAAACCGAAATCCTATTCCACATAGTTTAAGTGTTTAGCATTCCAAGCATTTCAAATATTTAGTTTCAAGCATATTGTTAGTACACGAGATGTCGCTAGTTCAGCTTTTGTATGATCTTTGATGTATAAAGTTTATGTTATTAATGAAATCAGTCTTTCTATATTGTTTTTAATGTTTATTCAAGTTTATATGTGTTTGTTTATGTTTAACTTTGATTATATATGTTTTATAGACCCATTCGTGCGAATGACACTAAGAATGAGGTCATTCGGCCGAATGAATGCCTAGCGAATGACTATGGCGATTGAACAAGTCATCCGGATGACTCATTAGGTTGACCAACCTCTTTCGGCTGAGCCATTCACCAAATGAGTTGTTTCGGCCACTCATTCGGCCGAATGAGTACAGTCTATATATACTTGTTCAAACATATTCAAACCTAACTTTTCCGAGCCTCCTCTCTTCCTAGAGCTCTCTAGAGTCATAACCTTAGGGTTTTGAGTGGTTCTTCCCTGTCCAACTTCGATTCTAACCCCGTGGTGTTAGACCTTGATCCAAACGTTCACTCCTCACCTTTGAATCGCCACGGGGCCAGTTGGTTTCGATTGGAAAACCCTGGAATAGGATTCCGCACTATTCCAGAGGCTGTCGAGCAGATCTACATAGGAACCAGATTGTTTCCGTGCTCCAAGTTGGTCCTACAAAGTGGTATAAGAGCTTTGGCTCTTGATTTCTGCTCGATTTTCAATCACAATCATCAAATCTCAGATTGGGTGTTCGAGATATTCAAAAACCCTAAGTTTCTTGACATTCAAGTTACTGTTTCATTGCAAATCCGTGGGATTTTGTGGATGTTTTGTCAAATCAATCATTCCAATTGCTTGGTAATGATGTCTTGAAGTTCTGTACTAATTTTGGTGGTTAGATTCGTTCTAAATCAAAAGTTATCGTGATTTTTGCAACTGAAATCCCCAGATGGTACGAATGAGCCACTCATCCATTTAGGTCGTCCGAATAGCCTTCTTTCGGCTGAATAGCTCCATTCGTCGAATAGCTCTCTTTCGGCTTACACATTCGGTCTTCTGCTCAGTCGGTCGCCTGCTCATTCGATTGTTCATTCGTTCGGTTCAACTGTCATTCGGTGCTCATTCTTTCGGCTCTCAAGTTCATTCTGTTCTCTATTAATTCAGCGAAGCCATTTCATTTGGTCAGATCACTCTCTTTCGGTCCCCGACATTTGGTCCAGTTAGAACCATTCGGCCATTAGATTTGAATATTTTTCTAGGTGTTGGAAACACTTGTTTTTGATATCATGGAGGATCTAATAAAACTCCTAAGTTGCTTTCATTAGATGATTACCCTCACTGGAAGTACAGATTTGAACTCCACATCAATGGAGTTGATACCAACTTGTGGATGATGATAGAGGGTGGTTATCTGAGACCTCTGAATGAAGATGGAACTCCAATTTTAGTTACCCGGATGACTGAACCACAGAGGAAGTTATATGACTTTGAGAAGAAAGCCTATGCTATTCTGTCTCAATCCCTAGCCACTGATATCTTTCATCAGTTCAGACAATTTACATCTTCTAAGCAACTTTGGGATGCATTGCAGCAGAGATACGAGGGAAATGATGCCTTAAAGAATAGAAAGTCCAAAGCTTTAAGGAAAGAGTTTAATAGTTTCTTGTATGTGGGAAACGAGTCCCTTGATGATCTAATTGCTAGATTTTACCATCTTCTGAGTGAGCTGTTCAACCATCAGGTCAAGACTACAACACAAGAGAAGATTTAGTGCTGAGCAGATGTTGTACCTCCCAAATGGGAGTCATTCCTCATGGTCATGAAGCAGAATGAGATGATGGCAAGTATGGACACCAATGATTTTATACAGAAACTGAAAGAACAGGAGATTGAGAACAAAACGAAGGCAAAGAGAGTTGCTCAAGTTCAGGACCCTTCATTGTATTACTCTACTCCTACTGTAGAGAGAGCTTCTTCTCATGCTCCACTGAAGACTACCTTTGTCTCTCAGACTAAAGAATCTCCTGTTCCAAGACAGATTCACTTCAGTCAATCATCTTCTTCATCAACTTCTTAGAAAGAAAATAGTGATCCAGTCACTAGTCTGAAGACATACAACTTTGATAAAGTGACTGTAGAGATTACGAAGGAGCAAATGGGTCTTCTGTCTACCCTTGTGAGCTCCTATGATGGATTACTATCCAGGCAGATTGGTAATCCTCATTTGACAAATGAAGATTATTCTCAGATTGACCCGGATGATATGGAGAGGATAGACATCATGTGAGCTCTAGCTAGTGCTATAAGAAGAGCTAAGGACTTTGTGAGAAGAACTGGAAAAGATATTAATCTAAACAAGGATTCAAAATTTGGTTTTGATATGGGATCTGTCACTTGCTACAACTGTGGAGAAAAAAAGGTACTTTGCACGACAGTGCAATAAACCAAAGAAGACAGGCAACAAGAATCCTTTTCAGAATCAGAGATCTTCTGCAACAAATTCAGAAAGAAGACTTGTACCCATTGATACTCCCACTCATGCAAGTTCTTCAAATGCTAGCAAAGCCTTGATGGTACAAAATGATGAACGCGAAAATTGGGATTTCAGGTTCAATCCTGATCAGGGAGGACAAGATAAAGCCTGTGTTGCAGAAATTCAAAAGGATGATGAATCCAGTGACGATAGCACTTCTGAAGAAGTAAAGACCAGTCTGGAGGAATCATCAGGTTCAGATTCAGAAAGTACTTCAGACTCAGACACTCAAGCAGATTCTGATGCTGAGTTTGAAGAACCTCCTACCCAGTTTGCTATGATGGTGAACATTTTTGCTCTCTGTCAATCAGATTAGGTATTTGATGAATGTTCTTCTTCTCATTATAGATGCTTTAACTGTGTTGATCTTGACAGCAAAGTCCTGGCTTATCAGAAGCACAATGTTGATTTGATCAGCGATCTCAACCAAAGATTGAAGCAAACAAAATTTTAAAATCAAATGAAAAAGATTTTCATGACAAAATTAACTTGTTAAACCGACAGTTACATGAGGCTGAGATCGTTGTGCTTAATAAGCAGGATACAGTTACTTCTTATCTCAACACCATAAATGAGACTAAAAAGAAACTTGCCATAATCGAGTGTGACTATGAGATTTTAAGCTAGAATGCCAAGAGCTATGAGAGCTCTTCATATATTATTGAGCACATGATCAGTACTGGAACTGATCAATCTGGGAAGGGTAAAGAGACTAAATATAATCACTGTCCCCCACCAGTCTTGAACTGCTTTGTCATTTCTCCGAATGACAAAGAAGTTAAAGACTATCAGGTGAAAACTCTATTGGTTATTGATCATATTGGGTTATTTCTGATGAGGGTTCCTCAATGTCTGAAGAATCTTTTGTGGAGGGCGTGGTTGAAGATTGGGTTTCTGATTCTGAGGATGAGTCTGATGTTACTCCTCAAGTGTCTCATGTCAAGAATCAGACATCGGTTGCCAAAAATGCCGACTCAATCTTACCCAAAACAAACATGGCTTCAAAGTTATCTAAAGCCATTTGTTTTGTGAAGTCTTCACAGAAAGGTGAAGCAAGTGAGACCAAAGAAACTGAAAATTCTGTTTTTAATGGCACAAAAGGTTTGGCTTTTGTGCAAGATAAGGCTAACAAAATTGTTTTTCAAACCAAAAATTCTCAATCCAAAACCAAACATTTTTCTACCAAAGTCAAAAGAGCTTGCTTTGAGTGTGGTGCACCTGGACATATTGTTAGATTTTGTCCTCAGTTGATCAGACCTAAGGTGTACCACCCAGAAAACAAAATTAGCATTTCGTCGAACAAGTAAATCTGATTCTAAATCATTTTATTCAAAGCCCAAATAACCCAAGCTTGTCAAGCCTTTGGATAAGGGTAAAGGGAAAGTTGTGAACTTGGATGTTCCCATGGTTGTTAATGTCAATGAATCAAAACCATCTTCCATTTACTTGAAAATCTCTTTCAGTAAAAACACAATCTGGAAAGTCAAGTATTTTGAGACTTCAATTTTAAATACTCCAGACAAGCAACTCCAGATGGTAAATGGATTGATGTTTGGATCCGAGACTCATTGGGTCAACCCAAGACTGTAAAGGCTTGGGTTCCCAAATTGAACTAATTGTTTGTGTTTGTGCAGATTGCCCCAACAGCTGCTCTTAACAGCTCTTGGATCGATGATACTGGGGCTTCAAGGCACATGACTGGAGATATTTGCTGATCACCAATGTTAATATATTAGAGGTGGATATGTAGCGTTTGCTGGTGACAAAGGCGGGTTCATTACAGGAGAGGGTATTATTTCAAACGGCCAAGTTTTCGTTGACAAAGTCAGATACGTGAAGAAATTGGAGAACAATCTTCTTTCAGTGTCACAAATTTGTGACAAGCAGTACAAAGTTCTTTTTGATGACTCCAGTTGCTACTTCTCAAGCAAGCCATCACTATACCTGAAGATTGGATTCTGATGTCTGCACCCCGTAAGCAGGACTTATATGTACTCAATATGGCTACAGCTTCAACAACATCCTCCTCAGCTTCATGTTTTATGTCAAAAGCTACAGAGAAAGATTATATTCTTTGGCATAAGAGGATGGGCCATTTGAGTCTACGCAAGATGAGTCATTTGGTACACAACAATTTGGTTAGGGAGTCAGTTTGAAGAATTTCAAGATGTCTGATATCTGTGTCTCGTGCAAGAAGGGAAAGCAGACCAAGCAGTCTCACAAGCTGAAAAAGTATCATTCAATCACTGTTCCATTTGAGCTTCTCCATATGGATTTATTTGGTCCAGGTACCGTAAGAGTATAGCAGGTGATCAATACTATCTAGTTATCACTGATGAGTACTCCAGATGTCTTGGGTTTTCTTTTTGAAGGAGAAATCAGAAACGTTTGAGTGTTATTCAAGTTTTGGTAACTAAACTTGAATCACTTTATAAGCTCAAGATCCGTATGCTCAGAACAACAACGGGACAGAGTTAAAGAATCACA